>APFE030843778.1:0-13719 GCA_000404065.3 Pinus taeda | reverse complement strand
AAGCTCACTTGATCATGCTTAATGACATCTAATGTAATGATCTGGGTGGTTTTACATTGAAAAGGAGGCAAAAGAGAGAGGTAAGTGATGAAAAACAGTAGGTAATAATGGATGGTGAGGTGTGAGTTAGAGGCTCTACAGCGATATGACTGTGCTCCATTTTTGAGACACTACCGACCATGGTTGAAACCATTTCCTCTGTTACCTGTGCATCGCTCACAGGTGTTCTTGGGATTTGCCCTTAAAGGCTGATTAGCTCGTTGAAGTTTTCCCATTCTTTATCGAGCTTTGTCGTGACGAGTGGCGATTTAATGACGGGAGGAGGGACATCTCTTGGTGGGGAGGCGATAACTTGCAGTTGCGACATTGCACTTGACTGAGCTGTATCTTTGGCTGTTTCTTCACCTTTTCCTTGGTCGCTTGCAGACTTTTTAGAACGTTCAGGCGTTCCTTGGGCAGCGTCAGATTTCGATTTGGAAGTACTGGAGTTTCCGCTGAGGCTGACACTGTGAGTAGGCTCTCTGGCGAGCAGTCACAGTTTTTCTAGAGGAACACTCGATAGCCTTATTTCTCTGAATAACAAAAATCTTTGGAGGTCATCTGGGGTAACCTCGACCGAGCTTCTCGAAAAACTTCCTGGAATGAACTTTTACTTTGAAACAAATCATCAAATAAATCCTTCTTTCCAACGAACAATTTTATTATGACACTTATAGTGAAATCATGAGCAACATTATTTAGGTCAAAAGGTCGAGCGGGGAATTTAAATAACTGTAGAGACGTCACATTCTCCACTTTGGTGAAAGCGTGTCCTACATCGAACAATGAGAAGGCCCCACAAGCTACAGGAAACTGAGGCCATATGGCCTTCTTCTTGTCTTTTAGCTCTTTGGTTAGGCCGCCTTCTGAGCAAGTCTGATAGGCAATTTCCCTAGCCAAAAGCTTGTCAGGGACATACAGAGGTAGGACATGTAGAGGTATAGGTGCTCCCAAACACTCTAATATAAGTGAACCATTCTTCCCCGAACCATCTTGCGACGGGGATGATGTCTATTTGTGCTTCGGGTGAGCACCTCGGGGGTTCTTTACCATACATCATCCTATATAGGGGTAAGATGAGCCTGTGGCAAATCTGATAGAAGTTAGGGGCAAACTGTGAATCCCATAATACTTTGTGATAAACATGAATAGGTGACGGGTCCTGGGTAGTCCATTTCCAACCCATAGTTGGGAATTTAGATACATAGCAAATAGAATCCATAATATAAGTAGATAGATAAAAAGGAGGATAGACCCTTTGAGACAAGGATCTCTTAGACCGATAATTCATAACAGTATTGTATAGGTTATCAGAAAATATCTTGGCCCAATCCACGATATCGGAATTCGTGGCGGCGTCTATGAGTGGTAACCATTCAGACGAAAATTTATTTATGTCTGGCATCTCAAACAGCCTGCAAAGCATGGCTGCAGCAAAACAATACGGAGATGTGAGGGAACCAGTGCTGTACATACCATTTTTGTCCTTTTTTAGCAGCTCCTCTCTTCTGGTCCATTCTTTAGTGGTTTCTGCCAGATTCGGGTTCTCTGCTGCAAATTTCTTGACAAATTGCGCGTTGTAGGTCGTTTGAGGCTTAGGAAGATGATACATAAGCTTTAAGTCTTGCGCAGCGAATGATCCTATGAGCCCATGTCCCTGAACTTTGAATTGTCTTCCTTGTAACTCTACATTGTCAAGTATCCATCTGATCATATCTATATACGGCAAAATTTTGGGTCTAGCTGCTATTCGGTGGAGAAACGAACATGCCAGCTCTTCTAAGGATGCCTCGGAAGAGTTTTGTGATCCCGCGGTGCTATCAACCTTCATTACTCTAGGATTTTCCTCCTCCAGCAGCCTATACATGCCTTCCCAGATCGAAATTCCTGCGTCTATGTTGCATGCAGTGTCTGTGTACAAGGGCGCCATCTCCTTTGCCTTTTCCTTCGTCTCGAAGCCTTGGGCTTTATGTTTCCTTCCCATTTGCTCCTGCGTTCAGCTTTTGAATCTTCTTATCTCTTAGTTCCTGCAGATTACGAGCGAAGTGGAAATGACTGATTGAGAAAGGTGATGGGAGAGTTTTATATGCAACAGATATAACAAATATGCCACCTTACGTGAAATAATTCTTTAGAAAAGCACGCGTCTTTATTTCATTAAATAACAGACAACTAATCCACTTACTATCATTAAAAGCACATGATTTGGGGTCAGATTATGGTAAGTGGCTTTTCTTTGAATGGCGTGCCCGAAGGATTCGCGATTAAATGATTCATGATTTGCTTACGTTACATTGAAGATCGTGCCATTGCAAGGCGTGCTAATCGCAAATCGCCAGATCGCAGACTACGCCATCGTGGCGATCGCAATATCGCAGGTCGCAACATCGCGGGTCGTAGGAGTTTGATTTTTGTTAAGTATTTCTATTTTATTTCTGCGATGTGCGATCGGTGTTATCGCAGATCGGCAGATTTTGAGGTTTTTCTTTATGAACATTACTTACTGCGATGCGACGTTAGGCTTAACGTGGGGGGGCCTTGCGCATTAATGCAATTTTTTAAAGACCTTTACCTTATCGTAGACTTAGGTAAAAAAAATATTCGAAATACCTCTCTAAGCTTACGATAGTAACTTTATTTTGAAGAAGGAAAATTTGATTTTTCTCAAAATTAAACTAGGGGTCCCCATTCATTTAGCATTTTGGACAAATACTTAAATGAAAAAGGGGGGGTTGTTGCTAGCCACAACAATTGGCGATTCACTTGGGAGAACCAGTTATCTCTGACTTTCTTTTGACGTTTTCCAAACTTCTAAAAATAATAAAAAAAAATTCTCAGAAAACTTAAACTTTATTATAGAAAGATAAAAATATTATATTTCAAACTATCAATGATATTTTGTTTCATCTCCTTTCTATTTACTTGTATTCTTAGCTTGTTCTTGCGTTTACACCAGCCCTTACTTGGTCTTAAATAAAAATTAAAATAAAGTCTTCCCTGTATAGCAGTCCTTTTCAAATATGCTTCTTTGTCGCAGGTAGAGCCTCTGCTGCTAGCATGCTTCCATAGCCTCGATAGGGTTACCTATTAACCAGTAATGATCCTTTATCCTGCCTAAGTGTTTACAACTATTCAGAGAAAAACACATTTTGACACTTTTTCTTTTTTATTCTCTAAAGAACAATGTCTTGGTTTGGTGGCCAAATTATGACACAGTCACTCACTAGATTTATACTTTTGTTGAACAAGCTGGCTCGTGATGAGACCCCTTGTCTTTTGATTGCAACAATCTTGAGTCGTTGCCCTGTTTTGGTGGACAGTTTTGGCAAAGTCAGCAAGTTATAATATCTGTGATGATGATAAGTCGGCTCGTGATGAGACCTCTTATTATTTGAGATATAGTGTTTTCATTGGATTGCTTCCCTGAATGTTGCGATTTCCTTTAGCAGGGAGGAATTCAATTTTCTTTCCTTAAGAAATTTCTGGACGACAATAATAGATCTTCTTTGGTAATCGCTGTTTCTACAGGGACTCCTCATCTTGTCATTGATACCTTTCATTGTACTAACGTAAAACAATTGCTTCGCTAAGATTGCTTTCTTCAATTTTTGGAGTTGAAACTAATATCATATCTAGATTAAAGTTCTATTGATAATAAAGATCAAGTTTCAAAGAAAAAATATTTGTCATTCATAGAAGCAGAAGTTCAAAATCTTGATAGAGAAAAAAGGTGTCTTTCGTAATCGTCGAATGCTGTTGACTAAAGCAAACTTTATTTATGGAGAAAAATACTTAACGAAATGAGAAGCAGACATTCCCTAGGTTTGTGTAGACAATAGGGATAATCTTCTGTTCTTATTTTGACTATCAACTATTCAAAAATAAACCTAACTACCTAACTAAACTACTCCTACTCCTACTCTAATTATATACAAAAATTTGACTAGGTGAAATGATATTTCCAATGGAGCCACCTTCTCATTTTTATTCCTACACGTATGCAACTTTCCAACGTTAATGTTAAGAATGGAACTTTTCTTGCACTGTTAACGTTGGATGTGGAATAAGAATGCATAACTCCAGTTGGAATTTTGTCTGAAATTTCTTTCTCGCAAAAACTTCTTTCCAACTGGATATCTATTGGATCATAAAAATAAGGATGAATTTCTGTTATATCTTGATGATCTTGTAATAGAGGAAGTTCTGTACTTCCTTGACATAGTTTAGCTTTCCACAATGGTAGCTCGTCTTTTGGATGTTCTTTGATAAGGTGTTGGTCATACCAGAATAATCTATCAAAAAACTGAAAATTTAAAACGCAATCCGATTTTGTACAAAATGAGTGCAAGTGGAATAATAATAAAAAAAGTTTTTTGTACAAATAAAGTTACAGCATAACTGGGATAAGCTTGTAAAATTTTGCTGTTCACAAGAACTGGCCAGGTCATGTGAATCAGAATATAAATTATGATTGTGAACATGCATGGGGGTTTCTTCATGGTATGAATCATAGATCAGGATATTGTCTTGGTCAGCAAAATCAGGCGAATGATCTTTGGCCTCGAAATGAGGATTGAATGATATGTTTTCCGAATTAGAGTATCTCTCATTTTTTGAGCTTTGATGAGTTACTTGAGATAAATCAATAACAGCGTCATTGGCAAAGTAACCATCATAACTAATTTTACCAGTTTCCGTAGATCTTTCCTTTGGTCATATATTTTCAGACAAGGAGATTCAAGTGTTCCTTGCTTGGAAACAATCAAGGGATGTTCTATAGCTATCTCTTTATTTTGAAAATCTAACGATGACTTATTTGAATTATCCTCTGTGTTTTTTGAAATATCTTTAATGTTGAGAGGGGAAAAGTTATCATCATTAAAAACATCAGGGTAAAGAGAGAAGTGTGATTCTGAAGCAACGCATTTAAAACTATCATCATGAAAAAATCTTTGTTCATCAGATTCAACATAGACATCGGGTTTTAGATCATACCTTTGTGTACTAATACTTCCTGAAAGAAAAATAGTTTGCTGTTCTAACCTTGGCGTCTGCATTTTTTGACTTGCAACGAGATCATCTGACCTTGTATCAAAGTCATCTCCTGGTTCCAACGCAGGCTTCCCTCCAACATCCTCGCTTTTGTCTTTTTGTATTAGAGTATGGATAACTCCTAGGCTTTGGGGGCTTTCTTCATTATGAGCGATTTGTATATTCAAATTGGAATTCTCGTTCATATTAGAAAGAAAAGAGACAAAACTCGAACTAATTTCTGCTTGATCAAATATAGGAGGCAGGGAATGTTCAACATAATCTAAAGATTCTTCCTCTATGAGTTTGCTTTCAAGATCGTATTTTAGACAATCAAGATGAAATCGCATATTGAAATCCCTAATAGATTCATCTTTTTTCCTGAGATAATCAATTTCATTGTATACCTGGTCATAGTCATAACAATCAAATTCAAGAGTGAAAATCTTGGCGAATTGGTCCCAGCTATGAATTGATGCAAATGGGACGTTCCTGCACCATTTTCTAGCTTCCGCCGTGAGTGTAAGAGTAAAAATTCTGCATAAAACGCCTTCATCAATTCTTGGAATATCATAACTTGAAATTCTTTGAATAAATTGAAGAGCATGATTAAAAGCAGAAGAGTTATTCTTGCCAATGAATTTTACCTGAGACAAGAGTCTTACCACTTCAGGTGGAGTGTTGGAAGAAGTAGGAACATGGATGCAACTCCAAATGGGAAGTTTGTGAGCAGCCATCCAGATTCAAATGTTACGATTTGAAAATCATTCCAACAGACACTATGTTTAGGCCCTCCTTCTAGCGCCAAATATGTTGAAGCCCCGAAAATCGGGTCAACAACAAGGGGGATACCCACCCGGTCCGGACCTTGGTTGGCAACTCCTTATCTGTTTGGTATAGCGGGTCCGACTGGGGATAACGGGACCAGTTTCCCGATCTTGGGTGTGTGTGTATGTGTAGAGTTGAACTATGCTAATCTAAGAGTATTTTAAAGCTAATCTAATTCATATTCTTTAACTTTACCCTATTCTATTGTAATCTAGTGAGAAACAACACATCAAATCTATCCTAACCCGGGATTGTATATCTTCCATTATGTGATCTAAAAAGATTTCGAACAATAACTGGTAATAAAGATCATTCAGCTATTATTAAGAATAGAAATCATTAAAGATAGAACCACTCTGCATAAGAAGTTAGGCAAACAGTTGTGAACAACATATCGCATAATAAGCCATTCATATGTCAAACATAAACAATATGACTCCACCGTACAAAAGTGCCAAATAATAACCCATAGATTCATGCAGTAACATATAAACAACTGAAACTATAAATCACTCAAAGAATATGAGCAGGAATTGCCAAGATATAAAAGTACCATTTATGACTAGTTCTACCCATAAGCTTCAAGCAAAAATGATCTATCTCTACATGTTCTAAAATATACCAAGAGTACAAAAGTGCAACATCAGTATCAGATATCAAAATGCAAGTAAAAATAAATCTCGATCCATCCATTCATCAAGACCTCCTCTGAGGGTGCAGAAGTGCATGTTCTGAAGATAAGTTTTTGACAAATCTCTGGACCCTTCTCTAAATGCATGAGAAGGGTTAAAATACTACTTCCTAATTCTAATAATAGTGTTTTTACAAAATTTTAGGATACGGTTCTCAAATGACTATCCTTTTTCTAATCTAAATAAAAAGAAACAACAAACTACTAAAAATAAGCTACTTCTGAATTTGGTCCTTAAAACTGCAAGTGTTCATCATAAATTTGAGAAGAGTCGGTTGGCCGACTTCTGCGCTGAGCTGGGCTGTGAAATCAAAATCTATGAGAGCTGGCACTACTTTCTCGGCTGAGTTTATGATGCATTTCACAGTCATCCATTGACTGTGTGGCTTGACTAAGTATGCCTAATAGCACTCCCAATTCAACCTGTTCAATGCTTGGATCGCTTTTCCCTTTTCCTGCGCCTTCTGTTTCCATTCTGCCTCTATTCGTGACTTGTTTGGTAGGTATCCCGGGGTGGTTTCTGTGATTAAGTTGGCTCTGTGTAAATTTTCATTTACACAGTCTATAAGAACGCTCGCCTATGTCGCTGCCTGATTTGATCGTCCCATTTGTTAAAGAGCAATTCTCTATGGCTTTCGTTTATTCTGGGTGCATTTGCTCTCTTCCCTTCCTCTCCATCCTGCCAAGCTAGATACTCTGTCACTCGTCTGTCAACCTGGTCGTACTCACTTCGCAAGTCTGTCACTTGATTGGTGAGTTTGTCACTGAGCTCGCAATAGTGACTCCACTGCGATATTTTACGTCCCAACTCTTCCTGTTGCTGCAGAAGCTGATCATTTAAGCTAGTAGGCTTTGAAACGAATTCGGCAAGCTTGGGCTCGTCCTAGTGTATTTCTTGTAAAGCTTGCAACTGCTTTCCTTTTTCGTCTAGGCTTTTTTGATAGCTTATCTGCATTTGCTTAAAGTCTTCTTGTATTTTCTCGAGTTGTTTGGACGCTTCATTACTGACATTGGCTTGTTGTAGCTATTGTTGTAGTAGCTGTATTTGGTTTTCTTGCTCCCTCAACAGTTGTTGAACTTCCGATGCCTTGTCGATAGTCGCAGAAGCATATGCTCCTGCAATTTGAGACAACTTCGTGAGATTTTCTGTCGAGTTGTTGTTAGGGTCTTTCCATAAGACGTCTAAATGTTCAGCGACCTGTGACAACGTATTCTCCAACTTTCTCTTCTTTCTTTGTCTCCTCACCATTGCTTTACGTTGGGGACTATAGAATACATCCAGTGGGGGAATTTCCTCTACACTAAGTAGAAGCTCAGAAGGCGGAGCGATATGACTGTGCTCCATTTCTGAGACACTACCGACCATGGTTGAAACCATTTCCTGTGTTACTTGTGCATTGCTCACAGGTGTTCTTGGGATTTGCCCTTAAAGGCTGATTATCTCGTTGAAGTTTTCCCATTCTTTATCGAGCTTTGTCGTGACGAGTGGCGATTTAATGACGGGAGGAGGGACATCTCTTGGTGGGGAGGCGATAACTTGCAGTTGCGACATTGCACTTGACTGAGCTGTATCTTTGGTTGTTTCTTCACCTTTTCCTTGGTTGCTTGCAGACTTTTTAGAACGTTTAGATGTTCCTTGGGCAGCGTCAGATTTGGATTTGGAAGTACTGGAGTTTCCGCTGAGGCTGACACTGGGAGTAGGCTCTCTGGCGAGCAGTCGCAACTTTTCTAGGGGAACACTGGCTAGCCTTCTTTCTCTAAATAACAAAAATCTTTGGAAGTCATCTAGGGATAACCTCGACCGAGCTTCTCGCAAAACTTCCTGGAATGAACTTTTACTTTGAAACAAATCATCAAATAAATCTTTCTTTCCGACGAACACTTTTATTCCAACACTTATAGTGAAATCATGTGCAACATTATTTAGGTCATAAGGTCGAGCGGGGAATTTAAATAATTGTAGAGACGTCACATTCTCTACTTCGGCAAAAGCGTGTCCTACATCGAACAATGAGAAGGCCCCACAAGCTACAGGAAACTGAGGCCATATGGCCTTCTTCTTGTCTTTTAGTTCTTTGGTTAGGCTACCTTCTGAGCAAGTTTGATAGGCAATTTCCCTAGCCAAAAGCTTGTCGGGGACATACAGAGGTAGGACATGTGGAGGTATAGTGCTCCCAAACACTCTAATATAAGTGAACCATTCTTCCCCGAACCATGTTGCGACGGGGATGATGTCTATTTGTGCTTCGGGTGAGCACCTCGGGGGTTCTTCACCATACATCATCCTATATAGAGGTAAGATGAGCCCGTGGCAAATCTGATAGAAGTGAGGGGCAAACTGTGAATCCCATAATACTTTGTGATAAACATGAATAGGTGACGGGTCTTGGGTAGTCCATTTCCAACCCATAGTTGGGAATTTAGATACATAGCAAATAGAATCCATAATGTAAGCAGACAAATAAAAATGAGGATAGACCCTTTGTGACAAGGATCTCTTAGACCGGTAATTCATAACAGTAGTGTATAAATTATCAGAAAATATTTTGGCCCAATCCACGAGATCGGCGTTTGTGGCAGCGTCTATGAGTGGTAGCCATTCAGATGAAAATTTATTTATGTCTGGCATTCCAAACAGTCTGCAAAGCATGGCCGCAACAAAACAATACAGAGAGGTGAAGGAACCAGTGCTGTACATACCATTTTTGTCCCTTTTTAGCGGCTCCTCTCTTATGGTCCATTCTTTGGTGGTTTCTTCCAAGTTTGGGTTCTCTGCTGCAAATTTCTTGACAAATTACATGTTGTAGGTCGTCTGAGGCTCAGGAAGATGATACATAAGCTTTAAGTCTTGTGCGGCGAATGATCCTATGAGCCCATGTCCTTGAGCCTTGAATTGTCTGCCTTGTAACTCTGCATTGTCAAGTATCCATTTGATCATATCTGTATACGGAAAAATCTTGGGTCTAGCTGCTATTCGGTGAAGAAATGAACATGCCAGCTCTTCTAAGGATGCCTCGGAAGAGTTTTGTGATCCCGCAGCGCTATCAACCTTCATTACTCTAGGATTTTCCTCCTCCAGCAGCCTATACATGCCTTCCCAGGTCAAAATTCCTGTGTCCCTGTTGCATGCAGTGTCTGTGTACAAGGGCGCCATCTCCTTTGTCTTTTCCTTCGTCTTAGAGCCTTGGGCTTTATGTTTCTTTCCCATTTGCTCCTGCGTTCGGCTTTTGAATCTTCTTATTTCTTAGTTCCTGCAGATTACGAGCGAAGTGGAAATGACTGATTGAGAAAGGTGATGGGAGAGTTTTAAATGCAACAAATATACCAAATATGCCACCTTACATGAAATAATTCTTTAGAAAATCACGCGTCTTTATTTCATTAAGTAACTGACAACTAATCCACTTACTATCATTAAAAGCGCATGATTTGGGGTCAGATTATGGTAAGTGGCTTTTCTTTGAATGGCGTGCTCGAAGGATTCGCGATTAAATGATTCATGATTTGCTTACGTTACATTGAAGATCGTGCCATCGCAAGGCGCGCTAATCGCAAATTGCCAGATCGCAGACTGCGCCATTGTGGCGATCGCAATATCGCAGGTCGCAACATTGCGGGTCGCAGGAGTTTGATGTTTGTTAAGTATTGCCATTTTATTTCTGCGATGTGCGATCTTGCGATCGATGTTATCGCAGATCGGCAGATTTTGAGGTTTTTCTTTATGAACATTACTTACTGCGATGCGACGTTAGGCTTAACGTGGGGGGGCCTTGCGCATTAATGCAATTTTTTAAATACCTTTACCTTATCGTAGACTTAGGTAAAAAAAATATTCGAAAGACCTCTCTAAGCTTATGATAGTAGCTTTATTTTGAAGAAGGAAAATTTGATTTTTCTCAAAATTAAACTAGGGGTTCCCATTCATTTAGCATTTTGGACAAATACTTAAATGAAAAATGGGGGGTTGTTGCTGGCCACAATAGGTGACTACAAGATAAAACTCAGTCTGCAATATCCTGACAAAAGCCTTAGAGCCAGAATTCTATTTTCTATTGTTGCATAAACCTACATTCCAATCAAAACACAAACAATTGAAGCATGGAGGCTCCAGTGGCTCTCAACATTGCACCCTTGAATGCACCACAGAAGGACTTGGAATGGTTACCTCTGGCAGACAGGGACTTCTAGATTAAGGACATGATGGGTCTCAAGTCTCACCTACAAACCTTTTGTCAATTTAGAAATAGCCACAAAAACAACACTGATGTCCTGAGAATCTGGGAATCCAATATGCTTATCTACTACCTCCCTTCAGTCAATGTGCTGCCTGATTTCATTCATTTATGCTGTGCAAACTATGATCCCACAAAAAGAGCAATCCTCACTCCATCTGGATCTGTAATGTTATATATTACTCCTCAGTCCATAAATGAGATGTTGAACTTTGAGCCAACTCAGCCTCTGGTTCCTCTCACCATGAAACTCCTGCTTGATTAAGGTGCAAAGCTGCCTAGCTTAGAAATAACAAGACTAGGTCAGTTGTTTATGCTACCACAGTGCCAGCCTGATCATCCTCCACGTTATCATCAAGTCTCTTTCAATGAGACAGGGAAACTCCTAATAAAAATGATATCCTACATTCTAGGATGCAAAACCAGTGAGTTTGTTGACGAAATTGTGTTTGTATTGATGTCCATTTTTACTCCAGGACAACCCCCTGCTGTCATGTATGACTATGCCACCTTCATAGAAAATAAAATCCATGACCAGTTTATGATGTTGGAGAGAGAAAGAGTGTTCAAGTATACATCCTACATATATCATCTGCTGCTGTACTATCATCCTGATAGTTTCCAAGTTCCTCTTAAGAAACTAGACTCCAAAGGAGAGAGGAGATTTGTCATTTTCTGGACCTCAATTTTCCATGAAGTTCACCTCTCACCTTATACATATTGTGAGTTCATTGACACGTTCATCTACCCAACCACTTGCCTGTTGGTGATGACTCCTCCTGGCAGGCTCACTGCTGAAATGCAGAGAATTTTACATCTTTCAAGGGGCTACAACATTGGTGACTGGTATTTCTACCAAAACCATACAGTGATAAGGATTTATGGTTGTGAATTATCCCCCTATAAGCTGCCAAAATATGTCCCCATGAGACTCTTTGCCTTGGAATATTTCAGGCAATTTAGTAGTGCAGATTTGACTCATTTCCATGGCAAAAACAAAAAGGTACAGCTCAAGATAAGACATCAATTGGGACCTTTTGTTTTCAATAAGAGGGAAGAAGCCTGGAATGATGCAGACAAGATACTAAGAGATGAAATTATGCTGAAACAAAGCTTTTATTGGGCACCATATGACCCTGAACATTTCATAAGCCTTAGAAGAGTCAAAAACAAGCTTTCAGGATATGTGCACCAGCCAATCCCTCAAATTGAACAATATGCTAATCGACAAGAATGGGTAGAGGGCACACTAGTTGAAGATCTTACTGAAGAAGAAAGATTAGAAAAAGAAATGAAAGACTATGAGAAGAGAATTGACCTGGATTATTTTGCACAGGTCCCTTTCACACGGCCTCAACATATTGGAGCGAGCACATCAGCTGCTACACCTTCACAACAGCCTGCTCAAGAAACCAATCCACCTGCAGGGAAAGGAAAAGAAGTACAACATTCAGAGCAGCAAAATACAATGGCAGAACAACCATCTACAATCTAGGAAAAGGGTCAAGAACAAGGCCCTCCAACGCAAGTAAAGGCAGTCGAGATCCTTCTGCTACAAACCCCTCATAATGAGGAAAGAGCCAAAAAAAGGGACAGGCCAGAAGAGACATCCACAGGGGCATCTACGGATCAGCAAGGTGAGAAGAGACAAAGGCTAAACCCCTACTATGAGGAAGAGTTCACAGAAGAAACAACATGCAACCTTAGGGGTGAGGGAACTTCTGAACAATAGATCCCTCCATTTTTGGAAACATCGACTAGCTCATTTCAGCAGGAGCAAGAGAGATAGCCTGGTGTGGAGGTTACATCCACCAAGCAACAGAGCAAGCAAGGCTTTGATATCAAGAGAGCATTCACAGAAATCAAAGCTAGAAATGAACCAGTGACGTTTTAGCTATATAACCAATTATTAAGAATGGCTCCCACCAATCAACAAAGGCTAATGGCAACCTATGATATCCAAGCAGGGAAGATGACCCTTAGTCACTTCAGGCCCACTATACAACAGCCACAGTGTTATAGCTCCAAATCTCACTATTATGGTTTCTGATGCTGCACTCATGGCCTAGGGCAACCCCTCCTTCCAGACCTGGTCCAAAATCTAAAAATCAGTGTTTTATTCCCTGTACGCGACATTTCCCTAAGTTAAACGCGTGTATACGCGGGTTCATATATACCCAACCCGCGTATATGTATTAAAACACTTAAAAAAATATAAAACTCCTTATTTTCGGGCGGAGATCGCGGGTTTTACCTGCTGATCACCTATTAGTGCCCATGGCCTCAATTGTTCCCAACCAATTCCTAACTAAAAAAACTACTTTGGAATTGGTATAAAAAGACACCAAAGGGAAGGCCTAAGGGAGGAGAGAAGAGAGAGAAAGGTTATTATACTGAGATTTCCCCTGATCAGGTCTGAAGACCCTTGTGCCTTCTGCACTTCCCCCATTTGTACAGGAAACCCTTGTTTCCTTGTGATTTGGATGTTCATCCCTTAGTCATGACATCTTGGAGTGAGTATTGGAAGGTGACCTACTAGAGGCTTGAGGCGGGACGGATCCAGAAGGAGGCTGAGCTTTGAGCCTGCAGAAGTGGTTCAGGTGATATTGCTCTTTTTTGTACTATTCTATTTGTCTAATAAAGAAACACGTCTTGTTCCCAATATGCTTCTTTCTTTATGTTAATGATGTTCATGTTTGAATTTCATGTATGAATGGATGTCTAAAAGTTTATAACTAACTCCTTTCTTGTATAACATAAAGATGATTTCCATATAAATCTTGTCCATATACTGCTGCATTCTTTGGAATTGTTGGTTTTGCAGGGCAAAGGAGCGAAAGGGACGTGAAGAAGGGTTTGGACCCTTGAGGAACTACCCAAACGTAGGACCTGAGGTAC
>APFE030843776.1:0-28308 GCA_000404065.3 Pinus taeda | reverse complement strand
CTCTCTCTCGCTCTCTCTCCCTCTCTCTCCATCTCTCCCTCCCTCCCTCCCTCCCTCTCCTAGATGTAAAGAAAATCAAGGGAAACCAAGTATCTAAATAATATGATCTGGCTTCGACCACTCAAGTAGTATGATAGACAACAATTTACAATCTTTTGAATGAACCATTGATTAGCATTGAAACAAATTTAGAACTTCTAACTAGAGAAAAAAATGTAGAAAAATAAATAACCTCATAAAGAAGACCAAATAAATCTCACTTTGCCTTTCTCTACCACTTTTCATGAAATCCATGAAATAAATAATTTAATTTCTATGGGTTGTTGGTTCTAAGAAAATGAGTTAGCAGAGGTGGAAACATGGGAAGCAATTGGAAATGGTGGTTTATTACTACTGTTTGTCCAATTAGTGATTCCAAAGATAGGTCTATTTAGGTTTTTACCCTTGCCATCATTTACAAGATTAGGCTGAGCCCAAGAAATGTTTATTATGTTGGGGTGAGGCTACAAGGGAGCATTAATAGGGATGAATTGTTAAGGTAAATATTTCCCACCAAATAAAATATGCCTTGTTTGTGTTATCTGGTTGAACTCATAAAAAGTTTCATCAAAATAGATAGAAAACCTTATTCTCTTCTTCCTCACTTCTTTCTAGATGACATTTTTTCTTCTCCCTTGTCCTCTTTAGAACCCACACGAACGTTTGATAAATAAATTCATCTAGAGACCTGCATAAATATTTTCATTCTCCATTCCATAACACATTTCAAATTTGTACCATATTATAAACTACATGCAAATATAAATATATAGTACTTGGCTAAATGCTTTTTTATATAGTTTAATAATGGCTAGGGTTAAGAATTGAGAGACTTGAGATGATGGAGTGTTGAACTACATGCAAACTTTACAAAGTATGGCTAACATGAACTTAATTTGTTTCATGATGCTTGAATAATGTACAATGTTATGTGTTTTATTCATATAAGCAAATTTCTATGCTACTAAGAATGGTTTAGGAGTAGTCATGGAGTTAAGGAAAAAGGTGATGGATTTCTAAGTGCCCATTTTCGCTGGAAACATTTTCTTTTGAAGAAAAATTGCAACATGGCTTAATATATGGAAGAAATGAATCATAAATATATGTTAGGTATGCCATTGTGATGCATGTTATTTTCCCTTTGTTAAACACAATGCATGTATGGAATGACATAAGCATATGGAAATTTTTCTATCATGAAGGGGAAAATGCCATGTTTCTTTCTTTCTTTTCTTTCCATTGTAATTAATAACAAAGTATTATTCTATACATTTCCAAAGTTTTCAAACAAAATGTATGCTAAAAATCCCCCCCACTATGCATGATCATTTTTGTTAAATAGTGTGATAGGTATGAGTAAAAGAGGAAACTGATGTATAGGAATATCATCTTTATTAACAAGAAATTGGCATGCTATGAAATTGAACTTTTAACAATGCTTGGGTATGAAAGGAATAGGGGAATGTGACAGATATTTGAATCAAATACAATGCATGGGTAAAATCCTGTTATTTATTTATTTTCCTTCCCTAAAGAACTAGTGATAGAGTATCACTATCTATATCCAAAAAATTGAAAATTAACTATATATTGTTGTTGGGAATGCTCAAAATAACATGAATATGAAACGATAAGGACATGTAACATATACAGAGTTCATATATCAGGAATGGGGAAACAATCCTATTTTTTTTGTTCAACTTTGAATTCAAACTTCAAAACACATTTGAACATGATTTAATAGGATATAAATAAAGTGACTAAAGCTATAACATAGCTAGCAAAAACTTAATTCAAGAGCTGAAAATCCCTCGTTTTTGTGCACTATAACCTCACACCAACTTGCACCTTTATTTTATTATTGAAACAATTAACAAGCACAAGTGTTATACCACAATTCACTCTAAGTTTACAAATTGAGAGTAAGGTGACCTCCCAGCTCCACTACAAGTTCTCGAATGTCCATGAAAATGGAAAACAATCTACATTAACCAACTACAACCCTAATGCATGTCTAGATTTTTCATGCTTGAATGAACCTCAAGGATTAGACTAAATGCTAGTTATACATTTGAACATATCACCATCTTATATCTTTTACCTCGTGATGTACTATGTTATCCACTTTTCACTTGAGTGGAAATTTCTCATAGTTTGTAAGCATTACTATGTACCATAACCTTAAAGATTATTGCAAAATACACATAATCTCATAAAGCTATACCAACTTGTATGCTTTCCTATATAACATGCAATATCATCATATTATACCACTTGAAAGGTTAAATAAGTCAACATCACCTTTAGTTGCCAAATGCATGGTTAGTACATCATATCATAATGTTTGTATTGCAATAAAAACCAAAAATCATACTTTTAGCTAACCATCATTCAATGTGATATGTTTTTAAATGGTTTCATCACAGTAGAGACTTCATCAAGTATAAGTAAGAGTGAGCTTGCATCATATGGGCATAAAGACTTAACCCAAGCAATTTTTATCTCAAGAGATATGACACATACATTCTCCAAAACAAAGTAGAAACATCTCCTAATGGGAACTCTACCTACCTTTGTATTAATTTTCATATATAATATTTAGGCAAAGTAATGAGACCATTTTATTCTAGACTTGCAACCTCTTGCAAGCTTTCAAAATCAATTGGGTCAAAATTTGGGTCAACACATTGTCCTTTCAATCTTTTCTATATTATGAGACAAAATAAAGACGCATTGAAAAATAAGTTTTGCCAGGATGAAGTCTCTATCGTTGCTAGGCTAAAAATAAGCCTAACCCCCCTACAAGTCAAATTTGTCAGCCAACAAATGTAAATATTAACACTGACTTCCAAATATCTAGTCTATATAAGATTGTAGTGGATTACTGTAATCACTCAGACGACATAAAAATATTCTAGGTTTGCCATGTTGTTCAATCTATTGTAATGCCAAAATATTGTTAATCCACAATCCATTCATTTCCCTTCTGAGTTGTGTGCTATTGTCCAAACATAATACCCATATAAGGGATTGCTGAAGTGCAATAAGTTTGGTCCTTCAAAGGATCAACTTCCATATTTTGGAATAATGATAGGAATGCCAAGTCTACTCACTCCTCACACATCTGGGATACAAACCATGAATGGAATATAAACCATTTTTTTTAATATCATTTGTGACCCTTGTATCCAAGTAATTCTAGAAGAAGGGAAGCACAAGAGAGATATCACATTGATCATCAACATTTACCATATTATTCAAATTATAACTATTTAAAATTCTAGAACACATGAGAACTACATCAACATGAAGATTAAATGCAGTGTAACTATCATGAAATATTATGTCTAAAGAACCTTGTTTTGAGTGTTGGAGTGTGTTAATTACTCCGAGTTAGCTCATAGTTGGAAGCTTATGTTGAGTCTAAATTTAGGAACAATAAGTATTGCATCTATAAGCTAAGATTATCACATCTATTTTTAGTGGTTTTTTGTCTATTTAATCATACAGCTTCAAGAAATTAAATGAATCAATTCCAATACAGAGAAACAAATCTGTTGCGCTATTTTGTTATTTCTTCCTCTTTCCACCATAATGGTATCAGATCTAGAGGAACCGAGGAGCCAAAAAAAACCAATTTTAAGGTGGTTCAAGTAAACTTAACTCGGTCAAGTTATCGCTGATTTTGGGCTCCAAGTTTGTGAGAACACATGGTGTGACATCCCTTTGGTTAACCCCCCATTGTAAATATTGTAATTATTTGTCATATTAACTAGCCGAGAGTGGGAAAAATATTTCAAAGCTTGGGGAGGGAGATTGTTGGGAAATTAGAGGAGGCTTGATTATTTAATGAAAATCATAAGAGGATGACTAGCATGCCTTAAATGGTCTGACTACACCATTTATTTTAGTTGTGGAAGAAAGGACAGAGGCCATACCTACCTTTGAAAAATTCATAAGTAAAAGGGGACAAGGAAGTGAAGGTGGGTTGCGTTGGTAGAGAGGTCAGCTTGGGAAAGTGCATGTCCACAAAACTGTATATAGTTGCAATAACAATAATGGAAGGCCACAAAGAAGACTCCACAAGAGAGGGGATAATGTGAAAGAGAGAGAATGTTCTAGCTGATTTGGAAAGGTCAGAAGGAAAAACAAAAGGGTCATTCATGTTGCAAAGGGGAGATTATGCATTAAAGCAAAATAAAAAAAGAAAAAAACACAAAGAGAGTTCAGGAGGAAGACATCTCTCTAGCGGTATCTAGTTGAGAAAACCTAGTAAGGCTTATTGGCTGAGAATCACAAAGTAGTGGCTTGCTTCCGAGGTTATTAAAATCGTTGGGAACTAGCTAGTCGAGAGCTACTAGTGGGAATAAGCATTCCAGGACTAGTTGGGTTGATAACAACTATGCAACTTGAGGTTGATAAAACAGGTTTAGCACCACTGAGAGGTCCCTAGGCAGATGTGCTCTCACCCTTACCACAATAATGCAAATGATAAGTCTCCCTTATTAAATTTGAAAATATCTATCCAAAAAATTGAACTGAGACTCTTTGTGCTTGCAAGAACCCCTATGCTAATGGTGATTAGATTAAATTACTCAATTGTGTAACAATTTAGAGCTATTGAAAACATCTATGGAAATGATATCTATTCATAATATGTGAGTAACAATTGAGAGCTCCCAACTAAGCTACCTCCTCAAGCTCTAAAATCTAGCTTACGGGTGATTAGCTGCAAGAAAGGTTGCAGTGGAGGCTAATCTAAGGTTGGATGGAGAGTTGAAGTCCCAATTTCAACTGCTAGACTTCTTCATAAGATATGTGTTCACTTATGTAGTGTGCATTTGAATATTATGTATGTGTTTCTTGTACTAATTAAATGCTTATGCTAATACTGAGGAATGTGATTTTCAGTAAGATTATAGAATGTTGATTTCTTGTGTAACTTCTTAGGAATGATTGATTCCTATAGTTTCTTTATGAGCTTGAATATCATTGATTTCTAGTCCTGAGAGATGTGAATCTCTGCATTAAAATGAGCCTGAGAACATTCTAAGTAGCATGTGTTGAGAAATCTAGGGGCAACAAGTTAGGTGTTTTCTCTTACTTTGGTAATTGATTGTGATGTATTTTGGTTAACTTAATTTGATTCTTCTTTTACATTTTATTATTATGTGTTATTTTCATCAATTAGTTACCAAACCATATAGAACAGTAAAACAAGAAGGCACAAGATATAGGCGATCAACCAAGGCCAAAACCTCTCCAACTGAGAGGAAAAAACCCACCAGAATTATTCTCTTCTTATAGAACTTCGATTGACAAATTCTAAGAACAATAACCCTTCACCAAGACCCCTCCAAGGCCAAGTCAAACCCTTCCTTTTGATGATATTTCCTTCCAGAAATTTTGACCTTAGCTCCTTATGCAATTTCGACCCTCCATTAGATACTTTTGCAATTTCTACTTTCTATAATATTTTTCTACTATTCCAACTTCCCAGAAGATTCTTCTGCAATTTCAGCCTCCAGTAGTTTCTTCTGCAGAAACCCGAGATCACACATGTGGATATAATATGGATGAATTTGTCTTCTTTGTCCTTCGCTTGAGATGGAATTTGTTGGGTGTGGAGTCTGATTATCTTCCTGATTGTTTTGAGGTTTTTTGTTTCAGTCGTGATGGATCCCTATTCCTAATGGGGCAGCAACGCTTCCCTTTAAATCATCGTCAGGGGGGGTGAAGAGAACTTTTATGAGCCCCCCATTTGCAAGGGTTCAGGGGTAACACCTCTGAAGCTAAAATAGATGAAAATTTTCCTTGTAAAATATTGATATTTTGTATTCAAACTGGGTCATTCATTAAGCTAATGATCTGACGATAGAAGTTATGTTAATTTAGGGTATTTTCCCCAAAAGGTAACCCTCAGTTTATATGAGGGAAATTTATTGCAGTTGTGTATTATGATTATGAGCGAGAAAGATAGAGGAGTCTGTGTGAGAGTGAAGAGGAAATTACAATTGACTTGCTGTAGGTTGTATATCTTCATTTTGTTGGATAATATAAAAGGAAATATTGGCTATTTCGTCGTGGATGTAGCCCAAATTGGATGAACTGCGTATATCCGTGTCTCTCTTGTTTTATAAGCTTCTGCGTTTGTTTTTTCCCTAATATTGTATGTGTTTCATTTCTCCTTTAATTAATTTCTAACAACCGGTATCAGAGACGAAGGTATATTTGGTTGATAAACTTGTAGAAGAGAAGGGTTCCTGGTTCAAGTGGTAGTAATGGTGGAAGATGGTAGTTTTAGGGTCAAGAAATTTAACGACCAAAACTACCAGCTATGGAAGATGCATATGGAATAATATCTGCATCAGAAAGATATGTACCTACTATTGAGAGGAAAGTCAAAGAAGTCGACGAGTATGACAGATGGAGAATGGGACCTTCTCGACAAAAAGGAACTAGGAACAATACAATTGTGTCTAGAAGCATCGAGGCTTTCAACATTTCAAAAGAAACGACAACAAAAGGTTTAATGATGACATTGGCCAAACGATATGAAAAACCCTCAGCCTCAAATAAGATATTTCTTATGAAGCATCTATTTAATATGAAGATGTCAGAAGGTGGATCTACTGCTAATCATTTAAATGAATTTAACATGGTTATTAGTCAGCTAAGTTATGTAGGGGTAAATTTTGATGATGAAGTTAGGGCTCTGTTATTTCTATGTTCATTGCTAGAAAGTTGGAATGGATTAGTCATTACTATTAGTAACTCTATCTCTAGATCTAGCACTTTAAAGTTTGCGAAGTCCATTAGACACTTTCCCACAACACCTTTTTTTTCGATTGAAAATAGTCCAAAGGCCCATTGGTCGCCTAACACACAAAAACACTGCAAAATCATGAACTAAGTGTGCCTTTTGCCATTAGACATAACTATTAACCATTGGAAAAGTATATGTTTCTCGGCTCCATTACCCAGAGAAAACTCCTAGCAAACCTTTGTTTTCCTTTAGGGTAAGCCTTATGGGCTTACATGTTCTATGGGTCTGCCCATTGCATCCACTAGCCAATCAACTAGTAACCTAGATCACCTATCACAACCACTGCAATGTCATCATGTCCAAGGGCTTGGTTAGCCCATATATCCCTCTTTGCACTCTTCTAAAACCTCACGGTATGATGTATCCTGGTGGCACCTGGCCTGCATGCTTGAACCAATAAATTTTCTACCATAACTTCTACTGCATCCCATAGTTTTATCATCCTAGAGAAACCTCTCTTGCTTTCTTTCGAAACCATCCAAGGTCAAGCCTCTAGGATGATGTGTCCTTGTGGGAACCACCATAGCTCTTGTGAACCAATTAAATTCCAACCGGGGTGAGTTGTTAATGCCACTGCAGCGCCTTCATGTCCCAATGGTTAGTTAGCTTGGAGACTCCACATGTGCGCCTTTCTAAACCATCTAGGGTAAATCTTCTGGGATGATTCTTCCCAGTGGGAACCACTGCTGCACCTACAGGCCAATCATAAAATTGTTGGGATTAGTTGTAACTGCAATGCTAGCTTAGTGCGTAGTCAGCCCAGACGCTTCTACTTAATGCACTTTCTATACCTTATAGGGTATCCCTTCTAGGATGATTTCATGCTTATGTCATTAATCCCATGTGGTGTCTCATGAGTGGTGATACATGTCACTTGGATTTTGCCTCTTTAACCACCTCAAAATGCTAAATCTTCTTACCATATTTCCTCTATACCACACTTCCATGTCATCTATGCTAATGTCATGATGACATCATCCTGAGCTTGTGTCATCCTTGGCTTCAATTCTTGTGCACCATTTGTATCTTTTTTGCAAAATTTGTCAAAATGAGTTGTCATGGTGGGATCCACCACTAGCCAATGGAAATTGTTGTCGTCGCTTCAACTATCTGCCCACATCTTTCTGGCTCTCTATTAATTTCTCCACTAACTTCTCCACCACATTTAGCAACATTACCAAACTAACTTTGCTCCAAATTGGTCCTCTATCAATATTAGCTCTGCAACTTTGACTTTGGGCCACTGAACTTTCACTAGAAATAACTTTTGCACTAGGAGTCTATTTGCAAACTTCAATATATTGTTGGAAAGCTCTTTTCAAGCACCATCCAACCATGTTATTTCCAAGAGACTTTGTGCTAAATCCCCAAGACAGAAATGCCTCCAAATATGGACTAACAAACCAAATACTACAACTACCATGGGACTCCCCCTAAGCTTGACACACACCATGCACATTAATTCTAGCCTGGTTGACATCAATGCCAACACACTGGATGCCACCAACAATCTTAACAATTCCAACCATCCAACAAAAATCATTGTATTGCTAGAAATAGTGCAACGATATCTAATGGGGTTGTCATGTGAAGATATCTGGTTTTGACACAGTTTGAGATTGAGACTTTAAGGTATATGCAAAGAAAGGCTTGCATAATGTTGAACATAAAAATATGTGTATTTCAAAGTCTAGGGTTTGAAATTCTGAAAGTGTTGGCTATGATTTTAATTGAGTTTCTAGAGTTAGTAAACCCTAGCAAGCCAATACAAGCTTGAAGAAGAAATCCTAAGGTTTGTGGGCAAAACCCTAGTATCAAACATTAATGGTGAAAGAAGAAACCCTAGAAAGGAATGGCATCAAGATGATGATGTGGACAAGGTTGCATATGAATGCAATATGTCTAAATATCAAGAGGGAGTGAACATTCCTCTAAAAAAGATAAGTATCTTATATCTCTCTTATTTGAATATTACTATTGTTGTAATTTTTACTAATAGTTAAGTCACTTTTCCTTGAATTTTTTGCTTGGTTTTTATTGTTCTTCCTTGGCCTCCTAGTGAGGATTGTAGGTACATAATGAAGACTGCCAAGGCTCTGGGAGTAGATAATAAACAAGGGAAGACTAAAGCTTGTGAGAAGAGAACTTGTATTGACAAATATTGTCTTAGTTGGGATCTGGACTCAAAGGAAACAAAATGACTTATGATTAGATCACATGAAAGTCAAAGTGAAACATTACCTCAAAAAAAAGGAAGAAGGCCATGAAGGGACATCTTGTCAAGTACAATTATATAGAGATCATATTTCTCGTTGAAAGAAGTGAACTACGTCAAATTAGTGAGATGCATGAATAATCCCTACACCTGTAAATAGAAAGAAGGTTTTGTACAAGCTCTTTAGAGTTGATACACTTGGATTGGTGGATCAAGTTTGATCCTATATGAATTTTCATCTGATAAAGGAAGAAGAGCTCTTGTGTCAAAAGTGTTGGAAAATTAGAAAGGAAAAAATATTTTATTTATGTTTACAATTAATTGTGATATTGTTATGTTCTTATTAACTTTTTGTGTCCTTATTTTAACTTAGTTCATCAACCAATTACCAAAGAACATAACACGAAGTTCAAAGACAACAGATGTAGGCAAATAGCTAGAGAAAAACCCCTATCTATGGGAAAACCCAATCAACAACTCTTCCTTTAATGATTTCACGATATGATCCAATACTCCTTGACCTAGACATAGACTTCCTCCAATCACCAAGTCATGCTTTCCCTTCTTCTACAAATGATAACCTTTTAGTAAGAACTTCTACCTAGAACTTTGACCTTGTAACAACAACTAGCAGCAACAACTGAAATTCGACCTAGATGCAACACTTCGATCTTCAAACAACACTTCGACTTAGAGGCAACAAAAAAAATCGACCTCCCCAACAATAGAAATTTGACCAAGTAGTACTTTGAACCAACAACATAATAACTTCGATCCTAATGCAGTACTTCAACCTTCCAACAATAGCATAGCAAATTCACATGTGTGAGAGAGAGACAACCCATAAACTTTGACTTTTATCCTTCTCCAACAATTCTCCTTCTTCTTTTTGAATTTTTCTCTTTTTCTGCTCTTTTATGCCATCTGATTAGCCTTGCACAGAAAATATGCATCGAATGCTTTGGCTGATCGATATACGAGATATTAATAGATTTAAAATTTTTAGTCATTTTGTTCATTTTTTTTTCCATAATTATATGTTGTTGGTGATATGTTTGTGGATTCTGCAAGTTGTTTTAAGTTTATTTCAGATGGTTTAATGATATTTTATTAACTTGTAGGAAAATTTAAAGTGATTCTTTTGTTAGATTTTCATCTCTGAAGTTGTTACTTCTTATTCATATACATTTCGTTTGATGGATCCATTTGATATGTTCTTGGCAAACTTGTAGATCTTGTATTTACAACTATGATTTCATTAATAGTTTTTTGATTGATCTTGAATTGTCGAATTTACTATCCATACTTCATTTCCATGGACATAAGCTTGAGCCTAGGCCTATATATACATCATTAAAACATAGAATTTCATTTAGAGTAGGCTTTATTGGTTGTGTTTCTCTCATATTCTCAAAAAACACAAAAAAAATTGCTTGCCTCAAATCAAATCTCCATTCATTGGAGCATCACCTCATGAAGGGTAAACTGGTCCCAAAATTCCAGTGAGGGTTGTCATTAATAGAAAAGAGTCTAATCGGGACTCTGACCGGGTAGCTCCTCCTGTTTTGAGTAGGACATTTCAAGGCGTCAACATGACCCAAGCATGAAACACATTCTTTAATAAGTCATAAGTCATAATAATAATACAATCTTTTTCTTTCTTTTGATAAATACATTTCATTATGACAAATACAATTATGAAGACCGAACCTAGTTGCATTCTTCAACACTCCCTCTTAACTAGGGAAGTATTCATATATATATATGTATGTATATATATAATATATATATATATATCTTATATATATATATATAATATATATATATATATGTATGTATATGTATGTATGTATGTTTATATGTATGTATCTATATATATATATATATGTATGTATGTATATATATATATATATATTATATATATATATATACATATATATATATATATATGTATATGTATATATATATATGGTATCTATATATATATATAATATATATATATATATATATATTTATATATATATATATATTATATATATATAATATATATATATGGAAGATCTCAAAACACATGAACCACAAAGAGTTTAGGCACACACGGTGCCACAGACTAGGTTCTTGACCAGGCAAATCTATCCAGGTGGGACTAAGATGGACTAAAGATTTCAGCCTCTTAGGTACCATCAAGCTTTCTTGCTAACCATGAACCCAGGGAACTAGGTGCGTAATGCAAGGTCAGAGCTCTATGACCAACACCACCTTCCCTATTTCGAGAACTAGACATCAACACACAGGCCGACCAAATGTTCTCCCAGGCATACACATTGTCTCAACACATCAAATCTCTCCCAATCAAACATATTGGTAACATCGAGCATGCTTCCAAAACTTCGATAGATTTACTTCAACAATCACAACCCCAATCAATAACAACCTTACAAATAAGTAAAGACAAACCTTTGGGGTCTTCAAACATCTTGATGCTGCTTCACAATTTATCACAGTAGGACTTAGAGGCTTCCTAAACAAATCTTGACAGCATATTCCTCAATCATACAACTTCCTTTCCTACTTCACATGCGACAACATATTCTACAATTATATCCGACTTTCCTTCTTTTAGAAGGAAATCAACATTCATTCTCCAATTTCTTCTTTGAGGTATCCATCATGACTATAATATGCTCTCCCTCTCAACTTGGGAGTTATACTCTTTTCCTTTATCTAGGCTCCCTCTTAACTTAGGGAGATTAACTTCTTTCTATGATATCAAAGGATATTTCATGGCTTCAATCCTTCTTATTAGGGTCATCTTGATCACCATTATTCATATAACTTCCTTCACCATGCTTATCAATCAAATCAACTTTACTTACGAATATCTTCAACATCTTGAAGATTATGTTCCTGCGTAACTTAGATAGAAAGTACAACCAAATACATATATAGAAGCATAAAATTAACCATAACAGAATCACTGAAGTATTAGACTTTATACATCAAATACCTAAACTTAGTTAGGCTCATAATCAACAAGAGACACATACTTTTAAACCTCAACTTCTTGCTCGGGTTAGGTTATAACCCCTAGATCACATCAGTAACTCAATCAAGATATCAACCTCATTATATCTAGGGCCTCAACATTTATTCCAGAGATATGACATACTCTACTATAATATATTGCAAACCCTAGAAGCAATTCAAACAAGTATAGTTTTACAATGCATCCAACAACTTTAGACTTCATATGTTAGACTTCTACTAGGATTTAATGCAAACGCTAGATTCCATCTTTGAGACACTAAGCCTTAGCTGTCAACAATCAAAACCAATCACAACACAATCTAAGGTTTCAACTAAATGACAAACTTCTACTAGGGTTTGTTGTAAACCCTAGATTCATCATCAAGGCTAAACAATATCATCACATCGTATCCTGGAATGTCCAACTTTGACTATGGCTTAGTTGCAAACCCTAGAACTGATGAACATCAACAATTAGGTTAGCACATATACATATCTAGGATTTAATAATCATGCACACACATATCAATATCCATTAGGTAAGTTCAAGATACAAATATCAATACACTTAAAGTCATACATATCATGATCTTGATTAGGCTAGGGTTTTGATCAGATGGACAAACATACACATATGGTTTCATTCCTAAGACATCTTATTAGCTAAAATAAAGGTCTTGCTTATAAACCATACCAAACCCTATGGTTTCAATACATAAGCATTATCATCCAACCCTAAAGGACTAGGGTTTCCATAGCAATTCTAAAACTCCAAATGACATTACCATAAAAACCCTAAAAATCAAAAGAATAGTATTTTTCTAGATTTCATCAGTAACCTAAGTAGACTAGGGTTTTTCACATTAGCATTGACACACCCTTAGGTTAGGATTTTACAGAGAACCTTTTAGGTTTCCACAAACATGTTGATTTTAATGAGGGTAGATTTAATCTAATGATTAATCTCCCAAACAAGAATCTTTAAGATTCAAAAGTCTTAGACATAACACTTGTTAGTAAAGGAAAGCAGATTTATTTGAATGAATGAATATACCTTTATCACGAAGAGAACATGACTTATGGTCTAAAACATACCTTTAAGTTGTTTTCTAGACAAACCTTATAGGACATCAATAGAAATTCTATCATGCTTTGTCTTGTGAGATCTTCTCCATAGCCCTTGAGCATATCAACAATTTTTTCCTAAGCAAGAAAGAAATGTTATTAACATCTATTACAAATACATTTAGATAAGAGAAGGAAACCAAATATAAAAGGATAATACAAGAAATAAGATACTTATCTTTGGAAAAATGGTGAGGCCTCCCTCTTAATCCAATCTTGAGGGATACCTATAACAACTCAAAAATGTTCTTCCAAAGCGTGTTTGACCTACAAGTACTAGAAATCAAAGGATAGCAGAAAACAATTCAAAACTTAGAATAGAAGGATATGTAAGGGATAGAGTCCCTAAGAGTCCTTAGAAAACAGGTCTTTGACTTCGAATCCTTCCATATTGTTCTTCTTTGGTGAACCTTCATTGGCATTGTTTGCTTGATCCCTATCTCTTCTTTTATTCCTTGGATTCTTAGGACAATTACTTCTATAATGACCCATCTTGTGACAATTGTAGCATTTAATCTTGGATAGGTCTATATTCTTCCTTGGCCTTATGGACTTATTGAAGGTTCCTTTATTCTTGTGATGAGTGGAATAGGAATTTGAGATTTTCTCTTCTTCACTCTCCTTGTTTCATACTAAAGATATTCTGACTTCTTCTTGACTGCATGCATTCTCGAATATAGGAGTATCCTTCCAAATCTCTTGAGCAGAATGTATGTTGGATATATATGGGATGAGGTTATCCTTTATTCCATCCACCATTAGGGTCATGGCCAAAATCTCTGTTTCTCTGAACTTTGCCTTTTCTGCATCACTTGATTCATTTGTAGGCTTCTCTACTTTTGCTTTGACTAGATTCAAGACTTTATTCTTCTCGAGGATGAAATCTATCCTCTTTTTCCATGCCCTGTAACTAGAGGCTCCTTCTGATTTTTTTTCTACCTTCAAATATTTAGACATGGTTCTTGAAGATAGTAGGCTTATATGATCCCCTTTGTTGTTCCTTATTCAACTCCTGAGATTTCTTATTCTTTTTTGAACAGATCTCGAGGCTGCCTTTTTCCTTCTTATTCACCTTAGCTCTAATACCATGTTGGAAAATAAAAAGGGCAGAAAGATTTTCTTTATGTTGATAATTACTTGTGATATTATTATGTTATTATTAACTTTCTTGTGTTCTTATTTTAACTTATTTCATCAAGCAATTCCCAAATACCATAAAACAAATATCAAAGACATCATATGTAGGCAGATAACCAAGGAAAAACCCCTATCTAGGGAAAACCTAGTCAGCAACTCTTTCTTTAATAATTTCACGAGATGATCCAAGACTCCTTAACCTAGACACAAAATTCCTCCAATCACCAAGTCTTCCCTTCTTCTGCAAATGATAACCTTCCAGCATGGGAAATTTTAGGGGCTAATATTCGCAATTGGGCTAATTTTCCATGATTTTTCCAAAAAAAAGATTCGCCAATTTCCATTTTTCTAAAAATAATTCACCCAAATTTTACAATATAAAATTATTTTACCTTAAAAATCACCAACATTATATAGAGACTCTATATAAAATCATTATAAACTTGAATAATTTTACAAATATACCAATAAACATTTTATAGTTTGCATATTATGGACTAGTGAGATTCGCCAATGTTTTTAAACTTCAAGATATTTTTCTATCCTTAAAATTTTCCCTACCTTCCAGTAACAACTTCGACCTAGAACTTTGACCCTACAGCAACAAATGACAATAACAACTGAACTTCAACCTAGATGCAACACTTCGATATTGAAACAACACTTCAACCTAGAAGCAACACTTCGAATAAGAAGAAATAACAAAATTTTGACCTCCCCAGCAACATAAGTTCGACCCATCAGTAGAAGAACTTTGATCATGATGCAGTACTTCGACCTTCTAGCAATAGCCTGACAAATTCACATGTGAGAGAGAGACAACCCAGAAACTTCGTCTTTTATCCTTCTCCAAAAATTCTCCTTCTTCTCTTGGAATTTCACACTTTTTTTGCTCCTCCTTCTTCTATATCGAACTTGTGAGAGTGTGTACTCAAATGAATCGAACTGCACTATATATATAGCCTCTTCTGGAGTTCAAATTACTCTCATGTAGGTCGACTTAATCAAGTAAGGGCTGACTTGGTGTGGATGTGACAAATGACTTATTTTACTCAATAATAATTCGTTTTACATGATTCAAAAGCCCAAGAAGGGTCTCATTAAATGGACAATGAATCTAATGACTCAAGAGAAAACCTAGAAGTCCTCAATGGGGATTTTGACCTAAAACATGATGACTCAATTATGGAAGACCCATGCCTTAATAAGTCATAATAATAATAATAATAATTTCTTTTTCTATCTTTAGATAAATACATTTCATTATGACTCAAGTACAATTATGAAGACCGAACCTAATTACATTCTTCAACAAAAAAAAGTTGTATTGACCGAAAAATTTTATCTAGAGGGGGAAGTCATGGCTTCTCTAGAAGTCCTTGCTTAGCTTCAAAGGAATTGGAACTCAGAATAAGGACCTTGACTAGATGTTTGATAACACCAATGACAAAGGGAGAAAATCAAGATTGCTATGGCAAGATCTATATCAGTTAGAATATACAGTTAGGATGATGGATCAAGTATAAGAAGCAGGTCAACTTATGGTTGAGCCAAAGAATATAGCTCAACATGTGTTGAAGTACCAACATGGTACAGTCGGTCATGTCACCATCAGTTATGAAAACAAGTTGTAGGAATTTAAATTAGGGAAAGAGTGTTGAAGAAAGATAAATTTTATATATTGCTTCAGTTTGGGATCCATTATGATCTTTTAGACAAACATGAAGCAAAAATCTATTGCACTTAGTGGACTAATATATTGCAGCTTGGTTGGCAAGTTATGAAGCAATATGACTTCAACTTGCAAGATTGTTTTGATCAGGAGCATATGATATCTTAATGATAGGACAATGCACCTTGAAGAAGAGAGCAATAAGTCTCGAGTATATCTCCACCGATGGTCCAAAATATGATGTTCTGACGATGTCATTGCCTAGTGTGAATTTCGTGTACTTTAGAGACAAGTTGGGACTTGTGGAGATTATTCCTCTCGTTGAGAGGGAGTGTTGTTTAGATACCAACATGGAAGGGCATACTCCTGAGAGGGAGAATGGTTTAAGATGCCCAGAGTGCTGCTCAAGAAGGGAAAGAAATATTAAGGAAAGAAATATATACCACTCCAAGATATTTATTTACGTGTTTCACTCCAACAATGGCATGCCTTCTTATGGAGTTGTATAAAGGAATTTTGAGCCTGAAATCAAATTCTAGTTTCAAGATTACTTCCCAGTAATGTGGTATTCATATTAATATGAAACAAAATCCCAAACTAGGGTTATACCATTGTGATTTTAATAGGCTCACATTTACAAACTCATTGAAAAGACAACAATCTCAAGAAAAATGGCTCTTTGTGGCATTAAAACCACAAAAACTCAAAATTAGATAAATAACAAAGCTTTTAGATGACAAGATCTTAGAAGAGAAAAGGGTAAAAAACAAAATGTCTTTGAGATTGGAATCCAAATTTTCTAAAACAAGAAAACCAAACAACAAACTAAGTGCACCAATATCTCAATGAAAAAAGCAGATCCATGGAAAATTAACATGGAACAAAAACCATTCTCTAATATGATTATATGGAACATGCAAAACTAGCCATCAATACTAATTCTCAAACCAAAACTAACGACAAAGATGTCTGGATCTGACACCTGTAGGATTACCAATGAAGCATGTGATGTAACGAAAACATCTTTTAATGGATTTGGATTACAAAAATATGTATGGGATCATTATTGCAATTTTTGTATGAAGGCAAGTTGCCACTACTTATTGGCAGTTCATCGAAGAAGTGTAGATGTAAACCACAATCGTAGATATTTTCCTTGGAATTATGTAAACATGGAAGTTGAAGGCTAAAATCTCAAGTAGGTATTGTCCATTGCATGACTAAGATCAGATTAAACAACAATAACATGGCAGATAATGTAGAAAGTCAAAAATTCAAACAAACTAAAGAGTGTTTTTAGAAGAGTTTTTGGCATAACAAACAATTCGACACAATTCTTGGACTAAAGACAGGAACAAAAATCAATATCAAAGGAAATAGTGTCTGTGATTCATAAAACTAACATATTTAACATGTTAAATGCCTTAATAAAAGCCATCAACCTCAAAACGAGCAATGTTAATGAACAAAGTTCATTAAAGAATATACATACTTTCATATTTTGCATTCCGAAAAGATAAAATTGCAAGGCTATGAGGACTCTTAGAGTAAATAGTCAAAACAAAAACCACCCTCAGATGAATACGCATTGAAAAAAATGCACTTCTTTGATTCAAGGGGGATAAAATTGAAATCAAATTAAACCCTTAGACATTGTAAAATAGGAAATCTGTACTTTGAATTTTTTTTACTGCAAAGCTAGCAATCAAAATCAGATGAACACAAGCTACCTTCCAAAAATATCATCTTATAGTTTAAACTAACAAAATTGTAAGAGTAGATACACAAAACTAAAACCCCAAATAGATCGAATTAGAGTGGGAAAATGCATAGAAAAATATTTATTGAAAAGTATAAGAAGAGAATAAGAGATTTTCCTGGAGGTTGGAGGACAACATTGACTAGCCTAAACAATTACAACTGCAACCAAGTCCTTCAGAGCCTCCTTATTGGTTAGATGGAATAAATAAGGCACCTTTTTCTGGTCAACAAGGATGTCAACCATAAGTAATGTGGGTGACTGATGGATGCCTAAATTAAACTAAACTACCTCTCCCTCTTACCCATGTTGATCACTATAGTCCTTTCTTGGTCATGCCTAACAATATTCAAAACAATAGTGGCACAATACTTCTAAATTTAGAGCCTTCTTGGTAGTTGGAAAAAATAATAGAGCACTTTTTTATGATCAACATGGATGTTGACCATAAGTAATATAGGTGAGTGTTAGACCCCAAATTAAACTAAACTACCTCTCCCTCTCATCCACTCTGATCATTATAGTTCCTTCTTGAGAGAGACTAACAATATTCAAAATAATAATGACACTTGTACTTCTATGTTCAACACCTCTTTGATAGTTTGACAAAATAATAAGACACACTTTTATAGTGAACATGGATGTTAACCATAAGTAATATGAGCACTTTATAGATGCTTAAATTAATTAAACTTCATCTCCCTCACACCCACGGTCATCACCATAGTCCTTTCTTGGCGGGCGCTAAGAGTACTCAAAATAATAATGGCACCGTACTTCTAAGTCCTTAGAACGAGCTGATCTCAAAAAATATTTTATGTATTAAATTATAACCTTTACCACACATGGTTCAAAATAGTTTAAAGGATTTATTTCACTCTATAAAGTACAACATATAGTTCAAAATAGTTTAAAAGATTTATTTTACTGACTCAAAACGAAAATACTTGAACACAACATTAATACAATCCTTTATTACATACTACTTTTACCAACCATTTTTTATTAAGGTTTATCGCTGTTAAATTTGGTCTTACCATTGTACACATGATAACTTGTTTCATTTGCCAATATGTCTTTATTAGAGTTTACCAGTGCTGTTTAATGGGTTCCATGAATTCAATGACTGCCTAATGTTGTCTCATCATTGGAAGTCTTACAGAGTTAGAAGATAGAGTGGTGACAGTTTCCATTACAAGCGCTTGAAAATGAACAGGAATTTATTATGCTGTCAAAACTAAAGCCAACAATCGCAGAATTCTTAATTTGACCCAATGTATATAAGAAAATTATATTATATTAAATACCATTCAAATCTGGATCTACAGTTCAAGCATTTTCAATGATATTTTTTTTCAATGTGATGCCATCACTGAAAGCGATATAAAACATATAAATCCTGTCTATACAATTTTTCTGATAACAAACAGACATTCAGGATTATCTTAGACATCCTGCTATGTACACATTTCTATGAAGCTTCTTTCTGGCTGAGGCTGTGGCGAAGAAGCTCTGACTTTTCAAAATAATTACAGCGACAGTGCCCACTGTGGGTATCTAAATCTCACTTTCTGCAAATCTGAAAGTAGTGTCGCTGAAGTTTTTGTACTTATAACTGGGTTCAATTGATCAGGATTTAGAGAATTTGACAGCCTCCCAACTTAAAATTTGCCAACCCTTGTATCTGTGAGCACAGCATGAAAATGATCAGAAGAGATCGAATGGAATTAGAAGAAGACGGAAAGGAATTGCCATTGAAGCAAATCTAAAAGTGGCGTTGGTGAAGTCATCATACTTATAAATGGGCTCAAGCTGTTCAGCTGCTCAGAATTTATTGAGATTTTGAGAATCTGTCCTTCAGAATTTGCAAACCCATATATCTATGCACACAAGATAAAAATAATCAGAAGAAATTGATTGGAATTACAAATGAAAATATTATTGAAGCAATGAATCACAGATTGATTTGTTAAATAAAACTAGGAACAAATTGGAAGAAACTCGCAAAACTGATACAGGGAAGGTTAATTTAATCCCCTTACCTTCCCAGCATCATTACAGGAGATCTATTGAAGGTCGATCCATCAATCATTGACAACGCTATTGACTTGGCAACCTCCGCGATAGTGCCATGAGGTAGAGAAATTCGTTCGGCAGAATGATTCCATTGCCTTGTAATCGCTTGTATTTACAGAGGACAGACCACCATCAAAAGGCATTATAAAAAAGAATTTGGGAATTGTTTCCTGAACCCTTTTTATGGTTTCACAAATTTTTCTGGATCCTGTGGATGGGAAAAATAATTGAATCTGACGTAAGGATCTTCATTAAAATCCCGATACCTAAGACGGAGCTCCCCCTTGGATAGAGGCCCAGCAACGAACTCAAAAATGGTTACGAGGATTTTCATTCGGGCTGTAGTTACGAGGATCATAATTGAATGGGAACTGAAACAAAAAACTGGACGATTCGATTTAAACACCAGGCAAATCTTTAACCACGGGGATGCCTAAAGATTCCAAGTGCTCCCGTGGGCCGATTCCGCTGAGCAATAGTAGTTGAGGACTCCCAATAGCACCACAAGAAACTATAACCTCACCTCCATTTTTGAGATATCTTGTTCACCTTCTGTTCCTCAACAAGTTACAGAAACGAATCATTGAACAACACAATTTCTATCAAGAAGATGCAATATTACTTCTATCAATTTCGGTCAAGAAGATGCAATAAAAATGTCATGCATTAATTTATAAAATGAAATTGGAACTTCCTAGCTCCAAACGCCGAGTGGGTGTGGATAGGTTTGAAAGTCAAAATTAGAATTGTAGTAGCTATTTCAGAAAGTTCTAGAAAGTTTTAGAAGCTATATCAGAGTTAAGCAGGGCTGTTTTTTATCTCTTATTATTTTTGGTTTATATATTGATAAATTAGAAAAGTGGCTAAATTTGCAAGGTGGGGATGATGTTCAGTTGGGGGAGTTTATGATAAAGCTTCTTTTATATGTTGATGACTTTGTATTGATTGCTAAACCGACCTAGGGATCGCAGACGCACCGTTATGCCCTTGAGCATTTTTGTAAAGTAGAGGGGATGCAACTCAATATCAGCAAGACCAAAATAATGATTTTCTTAAATGAGGTTCTTTTAGCTCTCGTTTTCGAAAATTAATTGCAGTGACGAACCCTTCACCCACATCTATGAGTGAAAGAGACACTCCCCCTCCTCTGGATCTTCAGGCTCAATTCTGGATCTTGGTGGTGGAAACAGTGGCGTTGGGCTCTGCATCAATACTCTTCTTCCATTTTTCATTCTGCTTATCATGTTCTGACTCAGAGTTGGAAAATGCATCTGGTTCTGAAGCCTTCAGCTCGGCCACCAGTGATTGCTTGGCTCAACATTCACTTGTGTTGTGAGTGGGGCTCTTATAGAACTCACACCACTTTCTTGTTTCCTTCTTTATCTTTGTGGTGTTGTTCTTCACTTGCAGCTTCAATGGGTTGTATTGGGTCACCTCACATTGGATTTGTCCTTTGTTCTATGGTTTGGGGGTGCATTTCCCTTGCTTCAAATTCACAGATCCAAAGTCCCACTTATTCAGTTTAAACTTCTACTCAATCTTGACAGTCTATCGATAAGCAACACCAAGCGAGGATATGTCTAGGAACTCCATCTCGTCTTGGATGTATTTGTGCAAACAACCGCGGTACTTGAGTACTAGATGCCACTCAGAATCCTTGATACCCAGCTTCATGTGAAGGGTATGAAAACAATTTGTGAACTTCGGCACGTCTTGGTCCCTTCCCTACCATAGTGTGGTTCATTTTATGTACTTATCTTCATAGATACTGATAGGGTAATACTTCTCCTTGATGGAATCTCGGAAAGAGTTCCAAGTGGTTGCGGCTAAAAACAGTGAGGGTTCCCTGTCATCCTTTTGCTCACAATAGGTTTCCCACCAGTCCTTGACATGGGGGATGACTTTGAGGATTGAAAAATTAATCTTTTCCCTATTGAAAAAAATTATGAATCAATAAATACCCTTCCAACATATTTAACCGTCTATTTATGGCATCTACATCTATTTCGCCTTCAAATATAGGAATATCAAAGTTGACTTGTACCTTGAAGGGATTGGTACCTCCAGAGTGTCTTCGAGATGAAGATGCATCACTTGTGGGCATCCACTGAAGGATTTGGGAAAAGTTGTCCATCATCGCATTCCTCTGTCGCTCGAGGGCTTATTCGAGCAATATTTTGAAGGGATCTCCTGTTGCCTCATCTTTATTTTCTTCCGCCATAGGAGGCTGTCGAGGTTTGTAAGGTTGGTCTTGCAAAAGTTCAACCAGTTCGAGCCCTAACTCCTTATACCCTAACCTCGTTGGAGATATGCAAAGAAAAACAAAGAAAGACAAGACCGCTCGGATACCACTAATCCAGGCTTATGCAAGAACACAACAAAATATAGATATAAACATAAACACAAAGATCCAGAAGAAATAAAACTTCATTTCATTAATATCAAAGAACTGAAATATGCTTACATACATAATGGAAATAAACTAGCTCGGGCGATGGTAGCTTATCTCTAAGATGAGATGTGACTGCTACATGCCTCTAAACTGTGTTACAATGAGGCTCGAAGGCCTATTTATTATTGAGAAAGAATGGAAAACCGTAAACATCCAAGAAACTAACCCTAGGAGATGAAGCACCAAAACTATGGGCGTCATTGGGGTAAATTGGTACATCAACTTCCCGGGGTCGTAACTTTGGCATAAGATCTATGTTAAATGCTAACGATACCTCGTTAGAAATATCTATCCGAGGACTATAACTTTCGATTGCAATCAATAATTACATATGTATGTTTGATAGTTTTCCAAAAAAACGTTGTTTGGAGCCTCAAAATGGCTTCGAAAGTTCAGGTCCCGAAAATCTACCAGAATTAGTAAATTGTGCTACAGTTAAGGAATATGAAAAGCTTAAAGAAACAATGGTGGGGGTCCAAGTGGAATAGGTGGGTGACAACCATTATCCACATGGATCAAACAACCTCTGCAATCAAACAACCCACGCAAAGTTACATAACCACAAACCTACACAAATGCACAAATTTTCCATTCCACCAAGAATTACTTATACTCATTTCTTGGGGTGCACTAATGCGTTTTTTAGTTGAGGGATGAACTTAAGTGCTTTAGACGACCATAGGAATTCTCCACTTGGCGCTAGCCTTAAGGGTCATTGGGCACTTGCATTATGACATCATCTTGCAATGTGAGAACCCCTCTTTGCAACTCAACCCTTTCATTTGTGGTCACATTTTTCCATGGAAATAAGTTTCTAAAGGGGTGATTTGAATCTATCCTCCTCAAATAACTCAACCCATTCTCTCATAATTGTGGAAGGTGATCCTTCCTCCTATTACGTCCAATGACTAGTTTATCAAGTGAATGAGGAAGGTGGAGGATAACTTTCGCAATTTTAATTTGGTAAACAACATTGTTTGGAAAAGGTTGTTAGGGCTCCTTAGGCATACTAAACCCTCCCGTGCCCCTCCCCCCCCCCGTTATTCCCCACTTATGGTATCTTGGGATATATATGTGCTTGTGCCTCAATCAACTATTGACATTTTCATTAATTAAAACAAACTGCATTCATATTTCCTTGATTTATTGAGTTCAATTTGGCATGCTAATGAAATGTCCATGCCAACAATAAAACATTGCTAAAAATAATTAATCACATTTAACCATAGGGATTAGGTACTTCTTAAGGATATTACACCCCCTCCTCCCCCTTGGAATAACATAATCCTTGGTGTTCACACATTCATTAGTGTCCTTTCCATCATACGGACACACCATTCATAGTGTTCTCATTTATTGCAACAACTTTTGAAATTTATTCTTTCTTCAGTGGCACCGACATTATCATCTCTTCACAGACTTTCCACCTCTAGATTTTAGTATTCCAACATATGCCTACAATGTTTATCAAGCAATAATGCACATGAGAACCTTTCATATTCCATTGATGTTCATAATTCAAGATATAATATACATTTAAACGCAGTACTCCTCTATTTGATTATGGTTCCACATCCATATGGTTGCCATGGGTAGAGCTTAACTCACTATTTTTTTGGGCATACCCAATCTGCTCATGATCCCAACTAGCATGTTGTTTACTCAAGTATATTCTTCCTTATAGTTGCTCGCTCTCTAGGATTAGGCATCCCATTCTTTATGACATAATCCCTCAAGTAATCTATCATTTGCCAAGGCTTTCTCGCAATAGGAGAGTATTGATACTCATAAATTCTTGCATTTGGAGCATCTCTTGACTTGCTCCAACATAGTATAACTCACCACAATGGTGATCATGGCATATCATAGGTTTCCATGTCTTAACAATAGCCTCGTGTCTATGTTTCCCAACTTTGCTATCGTCATCTATTCTTCTAAGACAATTCCATCATCTCATCTATATGAAGTACACACAATGACCATGAGATAACATCATAGCAACTTCAAACAAATTTTTTTAAACTTTTTTTTACAAAAATTCTATATTCCAAATGTATTTCATATGGAAAATATACTTTTCTATGTATGACATCCTTCTTCATGATATCTACCTTTTGTTATGATATCTACCTTTTGTTATAATAAATAGTGACAATTCCTTTTTATGTACTTACATTCTTATTGTATTTAAAAATATTGTACTGGAAAGAAACCAAACAATTGTAAGTATTCAAATGTATAGTATTTTCACCCTAACATCCTAACAACTCAAACAAAACTTCAAAATTTCCATATGCCATCTCTTTCCTTATTCAACAATATCAATCCAAATGAACTGAGAATTCATTACATATGCATTAACAACACACTCAACATCACATAAAGTAATAAAACTTCAAAATTTCCATATGCCATCTCTTTCCTTAGTCAACAATATCAATCCAAATGAACTGAGAATTCATTACATATGCATTAACAACACACTCAACATCACATAAACTAATAAAATGGGAAAGTTATGTGTTTTTGTACGAATTCTCCTAGCTATGTGCATGATGCATACCTGCATTTATTTTCAAAGTACTACATCTCTACATGGCGTAATCTACCATGGTGAATTAGAAGGGATATTTTGTTGGTCTAGAGGGATTGTTAAACATCAACCATCTGTCCACAATTCATGCTCTTGTTCCATGTTGAAAGGTGCACATTATTTAACTGCATTAAATAGTGCACATGTTCATGGGCAAGAAGCCATTGATGAATTTCCAATATTTAGATCCACCCTCAACATGTATGATATTTAACAAATTTGGTGATTTTCAAATAAATTTTGAGTTTTGGTCCTTATTACAAGTACTAACTTTAACTGTTCATAACTTGTCATCCCGAAAGAAATTTTCCAAGTTATTTTTTTCAGAAGAAAAATCATATTTTTATATTGATGAAAATATCATTTTACATATAACGGTTTATAATATCTTAAACCAAAATCTGACATGGTATAGATCAGATCATAGCAAATTATAGCGAGCTGTAGTCCAGTGCCATAGAGGCATAGAGATCAAGTCATAGCAAATCAAATTTAGGCTATAGTGCAGTACCATAAAGGCAGAGATAACATAGGACATTACAATGAAAGTTGTATGTTCAAAAAAATTCCAGATGGCATTGCGTATCAATGAAAATGGAAGCCTAATTTCCGAGATAGTCGAGGAAAGCCTTGATGCTGAGAAAAATGGAAGATATGGGCCTCCTAGAGCTGTTAAAGATGGAGTCATTCCTCCATTTCCAGATGGTCCAATAGACCAAGAGAAACAAAGTGCGCCGAGTGTCTGTCTGTGCACACCACCAGAAAAAACCGTCCTGTACAGAGGAAAAACCAAGGTAAGGAAAATCCAAGGATAAAGAGAGTTCATACCAGATTTGTTGTGAGGCTTGACATTGAAAGAACAAATGGTAGTTTGTCTCTTCCGCTGACAAACACAAGGCGCAACGTCTAGGACCTTGCCAACCTTTCTTCTGTAGCACCTCCCACGAAAGATTCCTATTCCGGAAAAGGAGCCATGAAAAGAGAACCATCTTAAGAGGACATGCAACTTTCCAAAGAGAAAATGGGAAAATCTGTTGGTCTGAGTGAGTTGGCTTAAAGGAAAGAGCAGCATATATGTCCTTTACACGAACAGGTGATGGAGCACGTGGCAGATTCCATGCCAATACATCTTTTGTCCCCGATCTTTTTATAGCCAGTCCCTGTAAATTTTGGCGAACAGAATTCCACATTGGCCGGAAATGTGGGGGCATAGAGAGATCCGCTTCTTCCTTCCAAACCGGAGTTGTGTTAGTCCAGGATTTAATAAGTTTGTCCCATGTGAAAATGCCTCTCTTGTGGAAGTATGTAACCAGAGCTGGCGGCAGAGGGGATGTCAATCCGTCTTGAATGGAGTCAAAACCAATGAAAATGTTTGTACTGGAAAAAATTTTCCATCGAAAGTTCCTCATAATGAAAGGTTGATTTTTATGGAGGCTAAGCCAGATGGCGAAACCTCTTTTGATCCCCAGAGAGTTCCTTCTATACCAGAAAACAATGCTTTTTCCCTTTAGATATTTTTTGTTGATAAATTCGCTCCAAGGTCCATTTCCATAAATACCCCGGAGGAGAGATTTGCATAGGAGGGCATTTCCCATCGTCCTCATGTCCAGTAAGCCCCATCCTCTCGATTTTTTTGACTTTGCAATTGAATCCATCTTAACCAGGTGATATTTTGATTGGTAGGTTTTCCCTCCCCACGGGAAATTCGCTGCAAATGTTTTCATTTTTTTATGACAGGAGCAGAGAGGAAAAATAAATGCGCCCAGTAAATCGCCAGCTGAGACAAAACTGTCTAAACAAATATAAATCGTCCCGCCAAGGAGAGGATCCTTGTCTCCCAACCAGAAATTATTTTATAAAAGAGGTGCAGGAGCCATGACCAGTCCCCTTTCTGGTTCCCCGTCGGCTTAAGTGTGAAACCAAGATATTAAATCCCATTATCAATTGACACAACTTCAATGCCAAAAAGAGAGGCAGTCCAAGAAACCAGTTCCGAGTCGGTCTCATTATGATAGAGTTTAGATTTTTCCTTGTTTATACAGATGCCTGAGGAGGACTAGAACCTAATAATAATGTAAAAGAGACACTTCCAGGAAGCCTTGCATAGCATAGCAAAAACGAGGATATCGTCCACAAAGAGATTGTGGGATAAGAAAAAATCCTTGCAAATCTTGATCGGCCTGAAACTGAACCCAGAAGCTGCTTTGTTGAGATGAATGCTTAATGTGTTCATGACCAAAATGAAGAGCAACGGTGAGAGGGGACATCCTTGACGGAGACCCCATTCTGCTTTGAAGAAGGGAGATGGGGTACCATTGATGATGACCAGGAAATTGATATTTTCAACGCACGCCATGATCCATTCTATTCCTTTTGATCTTAAACCAATTTTCGCAAGCAAAATCCTGAGGAGACCCCAATCCACACAGTCGTAGGCTTTTTTCAGGTCAATCTTTAGAATGGCCGCCTTGATATTGTTAGTCCAGAGAGAGAAGAGACATTCTTGAGTCAGTGCCACTGCATCCCAGATATTCCGATCCTTCAAAAATGCGTGTTGATCTCTGGTAATGTAGAGGTTAAACACCAGCTTCAACCTTTCCGCAATGATCTTAGTGATAATTTTGAACAGGGAGTTACAGAGAGCAATCGGTCTGTAATCCAGGAAGGATGCAGAATTTTTCTTTTTAGGAATAGAGCAATAAGAGTGGAAGATAGAGCAGAGTGTATATTTCTAGACCATAAGTTTTTATAGAAATCTTTATAATTAAAGATAAATTTATTTTCTAAATAAACCCATTCTGTAATCATGTAATTTTGTTTTTTCATGTTATTTGTAAATTTTCAAGCTTATTAACTTTGTTACATCTTATAATTATTTACAAGGCTTTTTTTAATTGATGGTAATTATATTTTATTATTTTTCATATTAACTGAGAGGTTTTGATATTTATGTATAATATAAGTTTATCTAGAATATTATGTTAACCTATCTTTATGCTTTATAAATTATCACCCATGTAAAAGTAAAATTTTCTTATAATTTTAAAGAATAATGGGATTGTTTTTATCCTCAAAATATAATATTTTTCATAGCTATATATAGATTTTCACACATTTGTTTTACAATATACAAACAATTTCTATATAGTTATTATTATTTTGTTCTTAATATGTGTTTAATTATAATAAAAATTTTATTTGTAAGAATAAATCATCTTCAATCAACTTACTATACTAGTCTAAATAGTTGTATGTTAGGTTGATTTTTTTATTGTTTTATCAATTCATTTAATTTTTTATTTTTTTCTCAAAACTACATTTTTCATATTGTTATTTTTCTTTTGCTTAACCTACACATATCTAATATATTATTAAAATTTTAAGTAT
>APFE030843775.1:0-16978 GCA_000404065.3 Pinus taeda | reverse complement strand
TCTATATATTAGATGAATTTCATTTCATTCTTTGATCACAAGTCCTATATTTCATAATAAAGTTTCTAAATGCTTATGAGATTACTACCTAACATATTGATTATGTCTTTGTTCTCAAGAGAGGAAATAACTTATACAATATGTTAGCTTACATGTGATCTCTACATACCTTAGAGATATTTCATGCAAAACGATTATATATATATGAGATTATTGTTTTCAAGAGAAAATTAGATCTATATATAACTTTTGAGATATGAAAAACAAATGATTATATGTACCTCTTCAACCTTACATGTTAAATGTTTCAATTCTTCAAATTTTGGCCATACAACCTTGTCTTGTATTAGCATTATTTATGACCTAATAGATCCACCATACCTTTATTGTTCCTTGAGGGTATTTGTGCCTTCACTCAACAATCAAACAATCCTCTTGTCCTCCTATAATGATTAACCAAGACTCTCAGTCCTTCTTCTACAACATAAATATCATGGCCCTTTATATGATACAAAATAGAGATATTGTTAGGCATATTCTAGGCCTTTTCTTTAGCAATAACTTGGCTACCAAACAATAAAGAAACATCCTCATAAAATTGGTTTCTTCGACATTTAGACTGATACTTCATAAGATCGGCTAAAATAGAGAAGAGATTTTTGAATCTTCCTTTGATCTGCTTCTAAACTAGATTCATATGCCCAGAGTTGTCCTTTGTAACTATGTGATAACAACAATTTTGTAAAATGATATTGATCTCTTGGTATCATCATGTAGGTTCATGCTTTGGATAGGAGAAGTATTGGATTCGAATTCCATTACTCAATTAGGTCTCTTCAACTTTATCATAGTGTCTTGAAATAGTATTGAGTCTTTCAAAGGGGCTGATATAGGATTTCAAGAGGAGGCTTGGATATTGGCTAGGAAATAACTCAAATCCCTCAAAAATTCAAATCACCATCCACAAAAATTCTCATTTTAGTAATAAACTTGGATCTTAAATATCATCACAATTTCAAACTCAGATCTGATCATATTTTTTTGGAATTGAATCATTCCATAACCTTGGATTAGGGTTTCATTTCTTTTCTTAATACAAACTCAAACTTGATATCTTAGATAGGATCCTTGTCATGTTGTAGAGGATTGGATTAAATTATTTTATCCATAGTTTTCAAAATTAACCATAGGAGTTCGGTTAAGTTTTAGTTAGATTACCTTCAAGAGGGGAGGGCTTGAATCTCAACTGAAATCACAAATATAATTTTAGAGTTTACTTGGCCTAGAACAATCTCTTTCTTCATGGAATATTCTGGTTACTTCATGAGGTTAACTCAACCTCTTTTCAAACTTATAACAAAATTGAATTTTCCTCCTTCTTTAGGTCAGTTGTCCATGAGATATACATCCTTCATAGTTTCTTTAAACTACTCTTTGATCTTCCTAGCTCTGATACGATGTTCAAATTCACATGTAATGTAGAATTCCTTTACCCGATAATTACTTGTGACTGATAAACATATTTTATTTTAGAATTTATTTCATTTAGTTATGTCATCAAGAAATTATGCATTAAAAATAAAGATCATAATGCACAGGAAACAAGAGACATCAAAGGTTAGGCCAGATGCCAAGGAAAAAACCACAAGGGGAAAACCTGTCACTCATTTCCTTATCGATTATTCGTCAAATATATAAATCCAAGTCAATCTAACCACTAATCCAAGTGCCAATTCATTCCTCCAATATTTTCGATCATTTTTCCACAAGATAGTCAACCAAATTGTTCATACATTCCTATCACAGAGATATAGGTTCCATAGAAATACTGCTTCATTACAGTGAAAGTTTCCATAGGAACTTGCATGAGTACAAATATATACCATAGGAACTTTGTATCATCCGGGAGAGAGATATCATTGAAACTCGCATCATTATCATCAAATAATTCGGTGTCTTCCTACAACTTGTATTCACAAAGATAGAAGGTCTCACAACTTGATTGAATATCACATAAGAAGGTGCCTCAGATTCCATGCCAAAAACCCATATTATTTTTCCAAATAAGACCACTGAATTGGTTTCCAAATGTTAGAGGATATGTGCTAATATATAGTTGTTCCTTCATTCAAAAGTATATTTTGGGTATGCCAACTTATCTTCTAGAAGGAACCATTTGGAAACTTGGAAGGACAAATGACACTTACAAAATTCAAATTTTATTCTTTTCACAAGGGTCATAAAGAACATTCCCTTTTATATTTTCTTTTGACCAAAACAAAACATGAAGAACATTCTTGTTAGAAATTAATTAACATAGTAATGGAACATATAAATTATTGTGAAAAAATAAACACATAAAAGAATAAAACAAGAGAGACACATATATACATGGTTAAACCAATTTGGGCTATGTCCATGGAGAAACATCCAATCCTTCCTTTTATCCAACAAAATGAGGAGATACAACCTACAATAAATCCATTGTAATTTTCTCTTCACTCTCACACAATTTCTCCTCTTTTCTTCGCGCACAGAGTAATACATAGCCACAATACAACTCCCTCATATAAATTGAGGGTTTCATTATAGGGGAAAACCCCTAAATTAACATAAATTATACTACCATATATTTCACCTAATGAACAACCTAGATTGACTACAAAATTACAATATTTTACAAGGCGGTTTTTCATCTAATTTTCGCTTTGGGGGTATTTTCCCTGAATCCCCGCTAGGGGGGGGTCCAAATAATTGCATACACCCCCCCTTAGACCCCCATGGTAGCAATAGTGGGGTGGAAATCCCTCCCAAATCCCCCCATCAGGGATTGGGATCCAATCACTGCTAAAACAAAAAAGTCCTCTGCACAATCAGGAAGATAATCAAGCTCCACACCCAAAAATCTCCCACTTGGAGACTAATTATATCAACTCCATTATTGCTTCACTTACTAGAAAATGTTTCCACTTGGAGGTGGATGTTTCTCATCTTAACCATCATACTTGAGGCTAATTGAAATTGAGAAAAAACTTAGTTTCTCCCTGGTTACCACCTTTGTCAACATATTTGTAGGATTCTGGCTAGTGTGTATCCTTTGCAACTTCAATTGTCCCTCTTCCATAACTGAATGTATGAAATGGTACCTGAGTTGTATATGTTTTTGCTTGGAATGAAATGATAATTCATTTGCGAGATGAACGTAACTTTGGCTATCACTATATAACATGCTCATCTCCTACTTCTTTCCCAACTCATCCATAAACCTTTGTAATCAAATCATTTCTTTACTAGCCTTTGTAGAAACAACATGCTCTGCTTCCATTGTTGACAGTGCAATAAATTTTTTCAATTTTGAACTGACAGTTTCTACACCTAAAGTAAACACATACCCCATGTTTCTCCTGTTATCTTTATCACTTGCCATATATGCATCAACATATTCCTGTAAAACAGTGTTTGAGCCTCTAAAACATAACACTTGATTTGTGGTAACTATCAAATACCTGAGAATCCACTTCACTACCATCCAATTTTGTTTCCCTGGTTTGTTCATATACCTGCTCACAACTCCCACTACATGTGCAATATCGAGACTTGTGCACACCATTTCATACATTAAGATTCCAACTGTTGATTCGTATGATACTTTAGAGATACAAGCAATCTCTTCCTAGGTCTTGGGACACATCTCCTTACTTAGTTTGAAATGGCTAGCCAAAGGTGTATTAACTAGTTTAGCATTTTCATATTAAATGTTTCCAAAACCTTTTCTATGTACTCACTTTGAGACAATGATAATTTGTGACTTTCTTGTCTCTAGTTACTCTCATACCAAGGATTTTCTTTGCAGCACCCAAATCCTTCATTGCAAATGAATTAGCCAACTTTCCTTTGAGCACATTTATTTCCTGCATCTTAGCCCTTGCAACAAGCATGCCATCTACATACAATAGAAATATAATATAGCTACCATCATTTTTATTTTTAAGATAAACACAATGGTTAGAGTGACATCTAGTATAACCTTGTTCAAACATAAACTTGTCAAATTTTAGATACCACTACCTTGGAGCTTGTTTTAAGCCATACAATGTCTTCTTCAATTTTGACACTAATTTATCCTTCCCTTTGACCTCATACCCTTGTGGTTGTTGCATATATATCTCTTCCTCCAAATCACCATGGAGAAAGGTTGTCTTTACATCTAATTGTTCAAGATACAAATATTTTGTTTCCACTAGACTTAAAATAGTTCTGATTGAATTCATTTTAACAATAGGAGAAAATATTTTATCAAAGTATATACCTTTCCTTTGCGCAAACTCCTTCACCACAAGTTTATCCTTATACCTCTATTTTCCCCCATATTCTTCCTTCAACCTGTAAACCCATTTATTCTGCAATGTTGTTTTACCTATGAGCAACTTAACTAAGTCCCAAGTCTAGTTATGTACCAAGGAGTCCATATCTTCTTTCACGGCTTGCTCCCACTTATTCCTAGTTTCTACCTATGTTGCTTCTTCATATCCTTCTAGTTCACCAAAATTAGCTAAAAATACATAATATAATGAATGAGAATCGTTTAGGGGGTCTAATTAACCTGGTAGATCTTCTAACAACACTAGCAAGAGTTTTAGGTGCTTGGTGCTATTGTTTCTATTGTTGATCATTATGATTTTTAGACACCTTTGAATTTACTTTTCCCGTGATCTCATCAAGCATTGTGTATTATGTGTTTTCTTTTTCTTGTTTCTTTCCCTACAACTGATCTTTTCACAAAACCCTTTCATTGAATACCACATCTCTACTCCTGATGATTTTATGGTTTTCATAATCATATGAGGGATAACCAAAATCATTAACACCATATCCAATGAAGGTACACTTATTTTATTTTGCCTTAGGTTTTTTTCTTTCTTTATTAATGTGGAAAAATACTTCATAACTGAAAATCTTTAGAAAACAATAGTTTACCGTTTTACATGTCCATGCCTATTCTGGAATACCACCATCCAAAGAACTTGAAGGCCCTCTGTTTATTAGATAGAAAATAGTATCTACAACATTTGCCCAAAATTGTAAGGGAAATCCTACATGCAATTTCATGCACCTTGCACGCTCCATAATTGTCATGTTCATCCTTTCTGACACACCTTCTTGTGGTGTTCCTAGAACTCTCTTCTCTCTACGAATTCCACGCTCTGAACAATAATTTTCAAACTCGTTGCTCCAATATTCACCTCCATTATCTGATTTGAGACACTTCAAATTCTTTCCTATCTCATTATCAACCAAATATTTCCATTTCATAAAAGTATCAAAGACATCATATTTATTTTGAATACAATATACCCAAGTTTTCCTAGTTGCATCATCAATAAAAGTAACATAATAACGAGAACCACCGAGAGGTGATACATGAGAAGGTCCCCATATGTATGTATGCACAAACTCTAATTTTTCACTCTTATTTTCTTTCCCAAATATGAGAAATTTGATTCCCCTATTTTTTCCATAAACACAATTCTCACTTAAATCCAAATTAACATGCTTCAAACCTAACAAAAAATTCCTCCAGTGAAAAATTTGCATCCCCTTCTTACTCATGTGCCCGAGCCTATGATTTCAAAGTGTCATATCTACTGTTGTGGAGTTAAAGCATTAATAGAATTAGAAATACCATTGTATAAATACAATGTACAAATTGTTTCTCCTTTGGCTATTACTAGGGCTCCTTTAGTGACCTTTTAGGTTTTGTCTGTAAATGCGTTTACACAACCTTCACCTCCCAACTTCCCTTGTAACAATCTTGGTTAAAAATCCATGTATAAAGTTAATAAAGGAAAAATAAGACCAAGGTCAGATGACATGTATTCCAAGCTAAATGTTGGGAAAAACATCCTAGTAAGTGTTCATTTGGTTATTATGATTAAAGAGAAATTGGCAAAGGTTTTGAAAAGGAAAAGAGGCATTAATTGGCATTTTATTTATGAATATAATGGAAAATAGGAGAAAAGGAAGGTGAAAGGTCACAGGTTACATGTGAGGAGGAAATTGAAGGAAAATTAAAGAAAATAGAGGCCTCATTGATAAAAAGGCTTCTGAGGATCAGTTCACAACCTTTTGTTAGTTTTAGCTTGGAGCCCTCTTTCCTTGTTACCTCTCTCTCTCATACTCTTGCACACTTATAGCATTCTTGGAGCACTCTAGCATTGGAGAAAGGAAGGCAAAGGAAGGATAAGAAAACAAAGGTAAGAAAGGATCAAGCAAGGAAGAGTTGGATCAAGAGGATATAGTGGGACTACTTGCAGGTATCGAGTTGCATGTATGATTTCCTTACTATTTTTGGCATGCATGATAAATGCATGTGTGTATTTGGTTCTCTTGTTTTCATTGGCATGGTTTTGTTAGGTGTGACAGTGGTTTCAACCTTGCCTTACTATTTCCAGATAGCCATGGTGTGATCAGGTTATTTCAGTTGCTTGAGCTAGATTTCCAGATGGTTTCGGAATCAGGTGAGGTGGTCTCAGCAAAATTTCCAAGGGTCTAGGAATCCCTTGATCGGTGATGGAAGGATACATGGTAAAGCCTGAGAGTGGAGATGGGAAAATTCCTCAAGGTATTGGTGAAGAAATCCAAAGGCATCCATGATTATTAGGGTCTAGTGATCCCTTGACCAACTTTGATGGGATTACGGTAAAGTCTGGTAGTGTATATTTATTATTGGCTTAGGAATCCCTTGTTTGATAATGGTGAGATACATGGTGAAGGCTGGTTGTATGTATGAGGGTTTCAACCCTTGAAATCCCTTGACCTGTAATGGTAGGATACATGACAAATATTGAGGAAGCCTTGGTTGGTTTTGTTGTGAGTCCCATATTCATGCTTGGAATATGGCATGGGGGTGATTGGTTGAAATAAATATTTGGTTTAGCTAAATCTATGGGCAAGTGGTACGTGGAAGTCCCTGACTTGGTTGTCTTTTTGCATATGTTAATAAGAGTTCTTTTCCATTTGTATTTCATGAGTATTTATACTTGTTATTATGTGGCTTTAATGCTTCTTCTATCATTGTTATTATTATAGTTATATGTTGGTTATAAGCATGGTTTTATAACAGACTTGAGTTACAGATCTCATCATATTTTGGTTAGTAAATGAAATGTTAATGAATGCATGACCTAATAGATATTAATGCAACTATTGTGAGAAGGCACTAGACCTTCTTGACGATTCTTAGATAAGTATAAGATCCCTATGCTCAGATATGTAATTATGACATATAGAATACATGTTCTCAATGTGTTTGATGAAATGTATGTCATGGTTAGGCTTGGTTAGTTCAAGTTCTTTCTTGATTTTTGTATGGAAGGCTTTTTCTTTCTGTTATTCATTGTTATGGAAAGTATCGTTAAGTTTTTGGCAATGGTCTTTATACTAGCCTTGAAAAAGTGTCTCAAATATTACGGTCGCAGGCATAGAACTGGATGAAAAAGATTGCAACTGCTCCCTTGCAAGATTATGCATGCAACTAGAGGGTTACAATTGAATTTATGTACTGTTGTGCCAGCGTCTGGGAGTCCAGGACCTTGAAAAAGAGGCTTAACTCAAGGTTTGGGTACCTGGAAGGGTGGTTTAGACCTTGGGGGTCTTGTAGCACTTAAGGGAAGTCGGTAAGGTTTTGTTTTTTGTCGATTCCACTTCCTTAAGCTGATCTAGGAGGTTGAGTCATGTCATAGTAACTCTTCATCACATATTTACCCCAGTGGACTGGTAATCTTGGGTAAGTGTGGGAGGAGGGTGTTACAGAGTGGTATCAGAGCATGGTTCAATACTTGGATTGGATGGGCAGAATGTGATTGTTATGCATGTATGTTTGTTGTACATGTGCTTGTCATGTATGCATGGTGGTGCTCATTGTTACAATTATTTTGACATGTAAAAGTACTAATATTGTTGTTGGGATGTGTTTGTCATGAATGCATGTCAGTTGTATATGCATTTGTAATGCATCTCAATGTCTATATGTTGTTATGCATGCATTTTTATGGGAATGGTTGTCATGTGTGAGGTCATGGTATGTAGTTTGTATTGTCATGCATGATGTTGATATACTGTTATGATTATGTTTATACATGTATTGTGCTAATTTTGTTGTTCTAAGGTATGTTGGTTATATTTATGTTTGGTTATCTGACATAGTATGTTTGCAGGAAGAAGATCAAAGATGACTAACAAGATGGTAGACTATAGTTCATGTGACTCTCCCTATAGATTAGATGAGAAGCATGGTTATGAGTACTCCCCTCACATAGAAGACACTTTGAGGAGTTTGAAGGAAAAAATAAGGATTTGCAAATCAGATAATGACAGAATTATTCAATCACAAGAGAGACTTGCCAGGGCACAGGGGAAACAAGCAGAGGTTAATGCAGTTATCCTTCAGAGTTTGTCATACTTGCAGAGACATGAACCTATTATGATCAGTCATGGACAAGAGGACATGACAAATGGAGCCTATGGTAGAAAATATCATGATGGGAACAGGTCGGATAGAGATGACACCGTCAAATATGTCAGGTTCTTGGATACACTTGATAGGAGATGAAATGGACATGGGATTTATTATAGTTCTGGTTCAGATGGGTACCATGATCGTCATTGCTATCATCCTTACCAGAGGAGTGACAGGGGATATTTTTCAAATGAGTTCAAGAAATCCAAGCCACCTACATTGATGGAGATTTGAAGAAATCAGGGGATGTAGAGGCATGGTTGCTTGGAATGAAGAAATTCTTTGAGTTGCATGACTACACTAAAAACATGAAGCCCAGAATAACTATTTTTAGTCTTAAATGGAAAGAAGACATTTGGTGGGAAGATGTGAAGCAGGTCAGAGACATCAGGACATAGGAGTTAAGTTGGAAAGAATTCAAGAGAACCTTTAGGAAGAATTACTTGTCAGAGAGGTACTATGATAGTATAGATAAGGAATTATATGAGTTGAAGAAGGGATCGATCACAGATGAGGAGTACACGACTAAGTTCCTGGAGTTACTGAGGTATGTGTCGTATCATAAGGATGAGAAAGCCAAAGTTTATATATTTGTCAGGGGATTACCATTAGAATTTAAGGATCAGATTGAGTATGATGAGCCTCAATCACTGGAAGAAGTCATTGGGAAGTTGAAACACTATTATGGGAAATCAAAGTGTAAGATCGAATCTAAGCAAGGTTGGAAATGGAATGACAAGAATAAAGGTGAATGGCTATCAAAGAAAACAAGAACTCAGTTTTGGAGGTTTGGTTGTTTATAGGTTGTTTGCAGGTTTACAGGTTTGGTTGTTTACAAGTTGTCTATAGGTTTGCAAGTTTGCAGGTTTGGTTGTTTACAGGTTATAAGTGTAGTTATAGGTTACAGGTTAGTGCAGTTGGCTAGATGTACTAAGAAGAGAGTTCATCATTTCTGAAGAGATTGTGCATTTAAGTTGAATAGTATGCCTACATCGGTGCATCTGAATGTACTTTCATTGGGATAATACAATATGATTCTGGGTATGGATTGGTTGTATCTTCATAGGACTAAGGTAGATTGTTATGATAAGGCCATTGAGTGCTTGGATGACAATGGAGAACAAAGAATCTTGCAAGGTAAGAAGAAGGCAACATCAATTAGAATGGTCACAACTATGCAGGCAAAGCACAGTTGTAGGAAAGGGTGTTTGTTATTCAAAATGCATATTTCCAATGATAAAGGTAAGGATGTTGAGGATGCAAAAGTCTTAAACATGTACCTAGTTTTATAGAAGCTTCAGGATGTATTTCCAGTAGAGATTTCAGATTTTCCACCTCACAAGGAAGTGGAATTTTCTATTGAGTTGGTACTAGGGTCAACACCAACATCAAAGGCACCGTACATGATGATCACACCAAAGTAATGGAATTGAAGTTGCAATTGAAGGAAATTCTTGAAAAGGGGCATATTAGTCCAAGTTTATCACCTTGGGTTGCACTAGTATTGTTTGTGAAGACGAAGGATGGTACTCTCCGATTTTGTATTAATTATAGGAAGTTGAACAAGGTAAACATCAAGAGAAGGTATCCATTGTCGAGGATTGATGACTTGTTTGACCAGTTGAAGGGAGTAGTGGTGTTCTTGAATATTGATTTGAGATCCATATATCATTAGGTATGCATCAAAGAAGAGGATATCTACAAGACTGCTTTCTGGACTAGGTATGGGCATTATGAGTTTGTTGTAGTTCCTTTCGGTTTGACTAATTCTCCAACTATTTTTATGTGCTTGATGAATAGTGTATTGTGTCTTTATCTAGACAAGTTTGTTATTGTCTTCATTGATAATATATTAATATATTCTAAGAATGAGGAAGAGCATGTTGAACACTTAGCAGCAGTATTGATATTCATAAGAGAACATCAATTGTATGCCAATCTTAGAAAATGTAGCTTCTTTCAGACAAAGGTACATTACTTGGGGAATGATTTTTTCTAGGAAGGCATAATAGTGGATCCGAAAAGGATAAGAACTATCATGGAATGGGAAGCTCCTAGGAATGTGGACAAGGTCAGATCATTCATGGGTTTAGTAGGTTATTATAGGAGGTTCATCAAGAATTTCTCCCAGATTGCATATCCTATTACATCATTGCAGGGGAATAAATTTGAATGGACAGAGGAATGTGCAACAAGTTTTGAGTAGATGAAACAATTGTTGACAAATTCTCTAGTTCTAAATATTGCAGCTTCGGATAAAGAGTTTGTAGTGTGTACAAATACTTGCAAAAAAGGACTCTTGGTGGATTCCTAATGCAGGAGGGACATGTAGTATGCTATGAGTCAAGGAAACTAAATGAGCACAGGCAGAATTATGTGACACGCGATAGTTAGTTGGTAGGGATCGTCTATTCTTTGAATATGTGGAGGCATTATCTTCTTGGTAGGAAATTCATCTTGATGAGTGATCACAGTGGATTGAGATACTTATTTGACCAACCAAATCTAAATGTTAGGAAATCTAGATGGTTGGCTACAATGAGTGAGTTTGACTTCGAGATTAGGTAAATTAAGGGTAAAGAGAAAATAGTTGCAGATGCTCTTAGTAGAAGAGTGCAAGTAAATAATATAGCAACTATGAGTTCATATGGGACAGATTTATAATATCAAATCTTACAGGCAATACAATGGGATGACAGGTATAGGGAGCTTAGGAACATGTTACAACAACAGGGTATAGGTGATTAGGATGTGGACTATTGTCTCACAGCAGATGGTTTGGTCATATTTAGGGACATGATCTATGTGTCAGATAACAGTGAGCTCAAGAAGCTTATCTTATGGGAATTTCATGTTAAGTCATATCCATGTTATGTAGGATATCAAAAGCCATTGACAGCAGTGAATAAATTTTACTATTGGGCGAATTTGAAGAAGGAATTAGTAGAGTTTGTGGCTAGATGTTTGGATTGTCAATAGGTAAAGATAGAGTGCAAACATCTAGGTGGTATACTACAACTGATTCTAATTCCAAAGTGGAAATGAGAGGTAATTTATATGGACTTCATTACAAGTTTTCCAAGGAAATCGAAGCAGCATGATTCCATTAGGGTTGTGATTAACAGGTTAACCAAGGCAGCTTACTTCATTCTAGTAAAGTTTAATTATTCCGCTAGTGATGTAGCATAAGTCTTAATTAGGGAGATAATGAGGTTGCATGGTACTTTGAAGAATATTGTATGTGGCAAAGATGTTAAGTTCACTTCTAGGTTTTGGAAGGAGTTACTTGAAGGTTTGGGTACAGATTTTACCTTCAACACAACTTATCATCCACAGATAGATGAGAAGACAGAGAGGGCCAATAAAATTTTGGAGGACATGTTGAGAATGTATGTTATGCATCAATAATGAAAGGTGGAAGAGTATCTTCCAGTAGTTAAGTTTGCTTACAACAATAAGTATCAGGAGTCACTGAGGATGAGTCTGTTTGAGGCACTTTATGGGTGAAGATGTAATACTCCTATCAGTTGGAGTGATATAGTGAACATGGTACTTATAGGACCGAACATGTTGGCATATATGGGATAGGAAATGCAAGTTATCAATCAGAATCTAAAGGAAACATAGGATAGATAGAAGAGTTATGCAGATCAACAGAGGGAATTTAAGGGTTTTTAGGTTGGGGATCATGTGTACTTGCACATTATGCCCAAGAAGAGCTCCTTGAGGATTGGGTCATGTACGAAGCTGGAAACTCGATATTTTGGGCCTTTCAAGATGCTTGAGAGGATTGGACCAATATCTTATCGACTTGCATTTCCTCTGACAGTGAATGTACATGATGATTTCCATGTGTCATTGTTTAAGAGATATGTAAAATATGATAATCGTGTTATTGATTGGTTTGTAATGCAAGTGGAGCCAAAAGGAGAATTCCAACTAGAACCTCAGTGAATTTTGTAGTAAAAGATGCTCATGCTCCAAAATTGAGCATGATAAAGTGTAGTGGAAACACTTTGGGCCTGCTGATGCTACATGGGAGATGGTTGATTAGATGTGGTTTATGTATCCTTCTCTATTCGTTGGTTAAGTGGATGTCTTTGGTATATGTTTTGGATATGTCTTTATATGCATATGTATGATGTAAATACCACATCGAGTTGTCTTATAAAGCTCCAATAAGTGGTATGGTTGTCATGTTGTCATGTTGGTTATGTTGGTTTTGCCTTTTAGTAGGTTGTTCATTGTAAATGTTGCACCGAGCTAAGTTATAAATCTCCATGGGAAGTATGGTTTGGTTTTTAGTAGTCTTGTTGGTCATAGGTGTTATTGAACATCGAGGGTGGTGTTCCCCTTAGGGGGAGGGTTTTGTAACAATCTTGGTTAAAAATCCACGTAATAAAGTTAATAAAACAAAAATAAGACCAAGGTCATGGGACACTTATTCCAAGTGGAATGTTGGGAAAAACATCCCAGTGGGTGTTCATTTGGTTATTATGGCTAAAGGAAAACTAGCAGAGGCATTAGAAAAGGCTTTGAAAAGGCAAAGAGGCATTAATTGACATTTATTTATGAAAATAATGGAAAATAGGAGAAAATGAAGGTGAAAGGTCACAGGTTTCATGTGAGGAGGAAATTGAACGAAAATTAAAGAAAATGAAGAAAATAGAGGCCTCATTGATAAAAAGGCTTTTGAGGATCAGTTCACAACATTTTGTCAGCTTTAGCTTGGAGCTCTCTCTCCCTATTCTCTCCCTCTCATACTCTTCACACTTAGAGCATTCATGGAGTACTATAGCATTGGAGAAAGGAAGGACAAGAAAGCAAAGGGAAGCAAGGAAGAGTTGGATCAAGCAGCTACAATGGGATTACTTGCAGGTATCGAGTTGTATGTATGATTTCCTTACTAGTTTTGACATGCATGGTACATGCATGTGTGTATTTGGTTCTCTTATTTTCATTGGCATGGGTTTTTTTAGGTGCGATAGTGGTTTCATCCTTGCCTTGCGATTTTTGGATAGCCATGGTGTGATGGGGTTCTTTCATTTGGTTGAACTAGATTGTTGGATGGTTTTGAAATCAGGTGACGTGGTCTCACAAAAATTCCCAAGGGCCTAGGAATCCCTTGATCGGTAATGGAGGGATACATGATAAAGCCTGAGGGTGGAGATAGGAAAATTCCTCAAGGTATTGGTGAAGAAATCCAGAGGCATCCATGCTTGTTAAGGCCTGGGAATCCCTTGACCAGTAATGGTAGGATACATGGTATATCATGGTTGTATAGATGAGGGTTTCAGACCTAGAAATCCCTTGACCGGTAATGGCGGGATACCCGGTAAATCCTGAGCAAGCCCTGGTTGGTTTTGTTGTGATTCCCACATTCATGCTTGGAATATGGCATAGGGGTGATTGGTTGAAAGAAATATTTGGTTCAACCCAACCTATGGTTGGGTGGTACGTGGAAGTCCCTGAGTTGGTTGGATTTTTCATATATTTAATAAGATCTTTTTTCCTTTTGTATTTCATGAGTATTTATACTTGTTATTATGGGGCTTTAATGGTTGTTCTATCATTGTTATTATTATGGTTATGAGCATGGTTTTATGAAAAACTTGAGTTATGGCTCTCATCATATTTTGGTTAGTAAATGAAATATGAATGAATGTATGGCCTAATAGATGTTAATGCAGCTATTGTGAGAAGGCACTAGAACTTCTTGATGATTCTTAGTTAAGTATAAGATCCCTATGCTCAGAAATGTAATTATGACCTATAGATTACATGTTCTCAATGTGTTTGGCGAAATTTCTATCATTGTCAGGCGTGGTTAAGTTAAGTTCTTGCTTAAGTTTTGTATGGAAGGCTTTGTCTTTGTGTCATTCATTGTTCTGGAAAGTCTCATTAATTTTTGGGCAGTGTTCTAGAGATTAGCTCTGAAAAAGTGCCTCAAATCTCATGGTCGCAGGCATAGAACTGGGTGAAAAAGATTGGAGTCACTCCCTCGCAGCCGTATGCATGCGACTGGAGGGTTATAGTCAAATTTATGAAGTGTTGTGCCAGTGTTTGGGAGTCCATAACCTTGAAAAAGAGGCTTACCTCGGGGTTTGAGCACCTAGAAGGGTGGTTTAAACCTTGAGGGTCTTGTAGCATCTGAGGGAAGTCTGTAAGGTTTTGTTTTTTGTCAATTCACTTCCTTAAGGTGATCTCGGAGGTTGATTCATGTCATAGTAACTCTTCATCACATATTTACCCCGGTGGACCGATAATCTTGGGAAAGTGTGGGAAGAGGGTGTTACAACCCTGTTGAAATTTGATTTTTGTTTAGATATGTAACATGCCTTACCTCCTTTAACAATAACTGGTATCCATTTTGTTGCTTTATAAAAACCTTACCCATTCTAATGATTTTATAGGGTTTATCATCACCCAGATGAACCTGTCCAAAATCTCCTTGAACATAGTCATGAAAATGTTTCCTATCATGTGTGGCATGGAATGAAGTCTCTAAATGTACCACCCAAACATCAATAATATTTTATAATGAAAGAATAAAATCATCTTGCAACACATCACCTGTTACATTCATTTCATGATTGTTATCTTACTATCCATCTCCTTCTTTTCCCTTCCAAGATTTATAATATTTATTCAGGTGTCCTTTCTTCCCATATTTCTAGCACACTATCTCCGATTTGAATTGAATCTTCCTTTCCTTGACTTATTGTGATATTTGAGGCTCTTTCTTCACTCTAGCTTTCTTCCCCTATTCTCTGCAGTGAAATCATTACCTATTGTCTCACACGAGCTTTTTCATTACATCTCCTTGCTAAGGATAGCACTAGTAACATCATCAAACTTTAAAGTACTAGATCTAGAGATAGAATTGTTGATGGTCATCGCTAAGTCATTCCAACTTTCTGGCAATGAGCATAAAAATAATAAAGCCCTAACTTCATCATCAAAATTTACCCCTACATAATTTAACTGATTTGTAATCGCGTTAAATTCATTTAAATGATCAACCACTGATCCACCTTTTGGCATCTTCATATTAAATAAATGTTTCATAAGAAATACCTTGTTTGACACTGAGGGTTTTTCATATAGTTTGGAAAATGCCATCATTAGACCCTTTGTTGTTGTTTCCTTTGAAATATTGAAAGTCACTGATGTTGCCAGGCACAACCATATTGTTCCTAGTGCCTTTCTATTAAGAATCTCCCATTCTTCATTTGTCATACTTGTCAGCTTCTTTACTTTTCTACTCAATGGTAGGTAAAAATATTTTTGATACAAATAATCCTCCATTTGCATCTTCCATAGTTGATAGTTTTGGACATTCAATTTCTCAACCCTAAACCTACCAACTTTCGCCATTACTCCCACTTGAACTAGGCACCCTTCTTTCCTACAATTTTATAAACCAAATAAACCTTTGGCTCTGATACTAGTTGTTAGAAATTAATTAATAGAACAATGGAACATATAAAATACTGTGAAAAAACAAACACATAAAAACATAAAACAAAAGAGAAAGAAATATACATGGTTCACCCAATTTGGGCTACGTCCATGGAGAAACAACCAGTCCTTCCTTTTATATTATTCAACAAAATGAAGAGATACAACCTGCAATATTTCTGCTGTAATTTCATCTTCGCTCTCACACAGACTCTCCTCTTTTCTTCACACAAATAATAATACACAACCTCAATGCAATTCCCTCATATAAATCGAGGCTTGTCTTCTAGGGAAAAAAACCTAAATTAACATAACTTCTACTGCCAGATCTTTCACCTAATGAATGACCAAGATTGACTACAAAATTACAATATTTTACAAGGTAATTTTTCATCTAATTGTCGCTTCGGGCGGGGTGGGGGTATCCAAATAATTGTAGCCACGCCACTCCCCCAAATACCCTTTAGACCACTCTGGAAGCAATAGTTGGGGGCCAAGCGCCCCCACACTCCCTCATCAAGGAATGGGATCCAACCACGACTTAAACAAAAAATCCTCTAAATAATTAGGAAGATAATCAGGCTCCATACCCAACAATGCTTGACAATAAAAAGAAAAATAATAATTTTTCTTCTTTTTGTTTTTGCATGAAATACATATTGATACGAGTATAATGACAATTATGAAGAGCTAACCTAATTAAAATTTCAACACTTTTGGCTAGTAACTCGTCGATTTTTGACTTCTGAGGTAAAAGTTATGGCCATGTGAAGTTCTTTTTTTCTCAATCATTCTATACCTGAAAATTCGATTTATGTATGCTCACCACTGGCCTGTAACTTCCTTTTTCTTAGTTGTTAACTAACAATATTTGGCATATGGACTACTTCTACCTCTTCTCATAGTTTCCTTGTTTTTCTCAGGTTTCCTCTCCAATTCCTAATTCGAGGCAAACTGGTTTTACTTGACTCCCTTTTTCCATGTGGCTATCATCCAAAT
>APFE030843774.1:44157-60438 GCA_000404065.3 Pinus taeda | reverse complement strand
CAAGAGTGGCAAACATGTCAGGGATGAACCCACTACCCTCACCGAGTTACAAGCATGCCCTCTTGCCATGGCATCCTTCCAACACTTATCATGTTTCGAATTTTGTCAAAGGGTGACAAATGTCAGAGTTCATCATGAGTTGGCCCAGTTATTTGTGCTTCATCTACATGGAGGTCAGTCTACCTTGGCCGGGGTCACTTTCACCTTGACACCCGAAGCTATATCATTGGCAACAGGTATACCAAATGTTGGGGAGCAGTGGCATAAGAAGAAGAAGGTGGAAAGGCAACATTATGAGCCTTACATCAAAACCAGATTCTTGAATGAGCTCACAAGAGTATTTCCCTTCAGATAATTGAAGAATGAGTATGCTCCACTCATGAGATTGATCATGAAATACTTCAGCTGTGAGGGGAGGTTCTATAGACTGTATGCCTATCATATCTGCTTGCTCATGCACTTTACCAGGGTGAGGATGATGAACCTCCCATTTTTCATATCTAGGAATATAGAGAGGATAAACACCTTTATCATTGTGCCATGTGTGGCTATCCTGCTCCATATTCCCTTCTTCTACCAGAGAAAAAACACACCTCAGTTCACAGACATGACTCCACACCCAATGGTTTGAACTTCTTACTCTTTGCATGTCAACTCAGTTTGAAAAAGATCAACCAACCCATCAATCAAAAAACAAATCAAACTCATGTGCTTCATATCTAGCTTAAAATCACCCCTTAAACAAAGTTAAAATCCTAAAGAGAGAGCCCTCTCTGACTGTTGGTAGGCTAGGACCTGCAGTCCAAAGACTGGTTTGTGGTTACCTCGGCCGTATTCCCTTGGGATTCAAAGGGAACAACCTGAGTGATAACATAATGGTGACTCCACTGGGGACAATCATCTGTTCATTATTGTAAATCCCCATTTTTTATTAGTTTGCCTTTCCAATAATTCCTAAACTTATTTTGAAAAATTACAAAAAATCACAAAAAATCTCAAAAATCAAAAAATATTTTGCTTCTTATTGCATATTAAGTCCTGATTTGTGGGTGGACAGAGATCAGGCCCTTCGAACTTGATTTACTTATCCACCTGGCGACTCCACATAATCCCCATAATAAAGACTCCACTGGAGAAATGAACCCAAGAGAAATATATGAGCAGATCAGGCTGTTGACCTGGACTACTATCCAACAGGTCATGTTCTTTCTCTTCCACAAAATTTTGCTATGTATATTGTATTTTAAAAACGATTTTAAATTAGATTTTCATGACTTGCCCTTTGAAAATATTGTTGAAAGGCCTCCTTGCACATTACAACAGTAGCCTTTAAAAGCTGCTCAGAATCATCATACAACCAAGGAGGAAACAAATATCAAAGCCAATCATGCTATCCTTGTTCATATTGAGCCCAGTCAGCCAATTGTTGTACATACTCCCGTGCCCCGTAAAGTTCCTAACAGATATAAGCCTCTTGTGTTGCCTCCTGTGCTTAATCCTTTGCCCAAAAATCATCCTGATTATCTCCCAAGATTTGATGGAGAGAATGGTATTACTGCCCAAAAGCATATCCAAGCCTTTGAAGATTATCTTAATATATTTGAAGTAGAGGAGGAGGATGTTAGTATCAGGTTGTTTGCCCTTTCTTTGCAAAGCGAAGTTAGGACTTGGTTTAAAGCCTTGCCTGAGGCTAGCATCTCGAATCTTCAGCAGTTTTCCAAGCTCTTCCTTGATAGCTAGACGATCAAACTTAATTTCCTCTTGCTCATCGAAGAATATAATCAGTTAAAAGGAAATCCAAGTGAATCTGTTCAACAATTTCATGATCGATTCAATCAAGTTTATCATGCTCTGCCTTTGAATATTAGACCTCCCCCTGATTTAGCTCTAGTGCACTATCCAAGAGATTTTGACCCAGAAATAGAATTCCATTTAAGAGAAAGGAGTCCCCCTACTATGGAACAAATGTAGGACATGGCAGTAGATATAGAGGCAAATCTGAGAATCAGGGAGGAAAACCGCAAAGCAGAGCAAGAAGAAAGACTTCATGGTTGGTTACAAAGGTCAGCAGAAATGATCACAACGAAAGTGGAATGTTTAGAACATCTGAACACATCTGTTTTGCAACAGGAAAGTAATGACATTCATGAACAAACCTACCACAAAACAGATGACATATTCGTACAACCATACATGATGGAGCAATCTCCTGATATACTATATGAACATAACATGTTCTCTTCTTTCAATTTCTTGCCAAAATATGATGAGTATGATGATGATGATGAGCCTAATGACCAAATCAGCCTTACAGAGGAATTAGAACCTAGTTTGGCAGAAAGAAAAATTCAAGGTCAACAGCCCAAAATCAATGAGCAACCAGCTTATCTCAGCTATGAAGTAAAGGAGGAAAGCGCAGAAAATTTTGATTTCAGTGAAGGAAATTTACCATTTTGTTTCGAATCTTTTCAGTTTATTAAGGAAAACTATCATACAATTAATAAGAAAATATCAGCAAGTTTTGATATGGATCATCTGGAGGAAGCCCAAACCAGTGTTCAAAATATATTGCCTCTAGCTTTGCAGCCCCACAGAGCCATCAAGTATCAGATGGAAGAAGACTTAGAAGCAGCAGCATATGATCGAGTCATCCAAGTGGATCCCCTGCCTCTTTATGTTCAGCCATCTGAGGTTTTCAAAGAAGAAAAGGAGCAGCCTGTGCAGATCAGTCAAAGGCCATATGAGCCTGCTTGTAATAAATTGCAAATATCAGTTCAGGTGGTAATGATGCATGTGCTGACAGGGGGTATGATGAAGTAGAGAGGTCCTCTTCTCCACTAGCAGGCTGTGTGCCTCAGTATCACAGTGTGGATGATATCCCTATTACAAGGCATGATAGTGATCCCAAACCTTTGTATGGTTCTTCAATTTAGTTCAACAATAATGTATATATGCTGTAGGACCCTTTTGTACATTTTCTTGATTCAGCAAAGAAGGTTAGCAGTTTCCTGATCTTCTCAAAGATTAGCAAAGCCATATCAGATTTCAAGATCCCAGTTTTTTCTGCCAGCAAGCACAAGCAACAAAGCTCGTTCATGTTTATAATGCTTGAATGGCTGCACTGGTTATTTCATTTCACCTAATAGCAAAGTAAGTGCTGGTTAGGGTAGGTAGGTAGGATTTCAGTTTTTGTTTAGACAACAAGCTTGTTGCAGTTGAAGCCCAAAGTGAAGGCCATAAGCTCTTCAAGGTTTGTTGTCATGTTCATAAATAAAGAAACCAACAAAGGAAAGTTTTCAGAACACAGCAACAAGGGAATATCAAGGCATTCTGACATGCTATTCTTGGCCTTTCACAAGGAAAGGCCATCCCCAAGTGGAGCCACTGTTAGCCTCCTGCTCATAGCAGGTGTTCATCTTTCATGATTGACATTTTTACATGCTAAATATGTCATGCTCTGCAGGCTGCAAGGTTCCATATTTGATACTCATGGCCAAAGAAGTATCCATGAGGGTCTGCCAGCCTAAATGCCCCTGCTGTATTCCAAATTTTGAGGAGTTATTCCATTTTTGAAGAATCTTCAATTAAAGGGAGATCCAAACAGGTTAATCTTGGTCTCCCTAGGTTTCAATTTCCTGTTATAGAATATAGAGAATCATTATCTGTCCAAACAGCTTAATCTCGACAGATTCTTAGATAGGTAGAGAAGCAAGGGTGCTCAACAACTTAATCTGAGCCCCTAGATGGCATAAGTGTAGATATAGGTAGGAGGATAGTAAATAAAAGAAAAATGTTGAAAAGTTGGGTTTGCTAGTTCAAGTGCACCCAAACCAAAAGAAGAAAAAATGCTAGGTAAAGTAGGTTGGGTAAGTAGTTTTGTGGTTGCAGAAATCAAGCTATGTGATCCACTTCATATTTTCAAGTGTCATATCTATCCATATCACAGTTTGGTGGCATTTTCTCATGTTGATCAGATCAGACAAGGCATCTCTAACTTCCCTCTCTTCTTATTTCCTCAAACTCACTTACTAACACCCCCACAAGGACCTTGGGATCTTCCCGAGAGTCCCTTTTTCATTCCATTTTTGCTTAAAATCCAAGTTGACATCTGACATTGGCTTAGTAAAAGGAAGCCACATTTCTTGTGTAAAAATAATCTTTGCACAAATTCATCATTCCCCCTACATTTTCACTCCACCAAGTCATGCTAACTCCTAACTTTATTATTTAGCTCCCCAAGTCATTCCTCTATCCCCTAATATGTGAAAACTATATAAAAAACCCAAAAAGAAATATTAAATATCCCACCCTATGGCAACTATAGCCTAATAACAATAGTCCGGGAAACACTAGGTCCATTTGGGGCGTTAGTATTAGCCTTTCCGCATTCATTTCCCCTGGGATTTGTTTAACCTCTAGTTAAATAAATAACCAAACCACACCCCACCCCGAGTGCTCATTTAAACCCTCAAAACCTAAAGTCTAAAACCCACCACCGCTGCGAATAATCAAACATTTATCGCGCGTGCATTTTGATTAAACCCCGCTCATCTTCCCCTCCCGTCCGCCGTCGGATCGTCTCTCCAAGATCCAACGACCCTCATGCATATCGGGCGCCCTTATATGATGGCACAATAGTGCCCGATGGTCGACGGTTTCACCGTCGTACCTCGGAACACTTGGCGGCTTTTCATTGCGTCGGGCAGCCCCTGACAGATACCGCCCGCATACCAAAAGCGGTCCGACGCAAACCGCTTACCGCCCTCCCCTGTTGCCACTTCGCCGCATGACGACGTCGCCACCTCACTGGCCACTATGCTGCGACCTGCTGCGTCACCCTGCCACGTGACCCTGTTGACGTCATCATCCATACTGGGTCCCACTGCTGACATCATTCTGACGTCATCTGCCGTACTGCTGATGTCATCCGCCATACCGCTGACATCATCCGCCAAAAGGAAAACGCACAAGAGCGAAATCGAGGCTTCAGAGGCCCGTAATCAAATTCTGAGGCAGTTTTCGATGCGCGATTAGCACTTAGCGCTAATCGCGCATCGCTACAGGAAGTAGGCCAAAATGGGGAATCTTTTTTCTCAGTGACTGTTTTTGTCGTGAAAGGGCCGAAAAGGGGCAATTTAATAGTTTTTACCACTTCAGAGAGAGGAAGAAGCCCCGATTCAATCAGAGAGAAACAGTGAAGTGACAAAGAGTATCAGTGAAGTGGAAGAGAGTGTCAGATCAACCATATCAGAGCTGGGAAAGCATTAAAGACCATCCAAACCGAATCAATGCATACCAGGACAGGGTCACAGGCCATTAAAACCAAATCATAACAAATTGAATGGGAATCACAGTCACCTAAGAGCAGCAGAACCGACTAAGAGGTGTAGGTGAGAAGTGAAAGGTGCAGCAATTACAAATTGGACAAGCAGAGCTGCCAGAGGATGACAGATAGCCACATTTTGAAACAGCTGCCCCTAGCGCAGCATTAGATAGATATTTTCGTTACTTATAAGACAAGTTAGGTTAACTGCATTTACTTCCTGAAAAAGTATCTTCTATTAGATCTTTGTTGTAGATATTTTTCCTATAAATACAACCCTAAACAATGTAATAAGGGTTGGTGGGTTGTTTGGTTGATCTCTCATTTTGAGAGCTGCACTGTAAATATTAAAGAACTTCTGTAATCAAAGATTGCTGGAATACTTGCATCTGAACTAGCTGGTTGTGTTTTCAATGGCTGAATAAATTGGTATGGAATTCTCATGGTTGCTCATGGTTCAATAAGTTGTCCCTCCCTTTGTTTATCAGTTTATGCATAGCTGTATCAAATATATATCATAATATAAGTTGCAGGAAAAAAAGAATAGACCAAAATTGGTTTTCATGCCCTCTGTGCTCAATTCTTGCAAATTTCCATGTTTTCCTCTGAAACAGTGATGAATATGCATTCTTAATTGCGCCCATTTAAGTTGTTCCTTTCACATATGAATGCTGTCTAGGAATTCTTCATTGCTCCCAGATATCACTCATCCACTTTCCCTCTTTGGATGGATGAGAGATTCTTAATTGCCTCTCGTTCCCTAACTTCCATTTCACTCTTGTTCCAGCATAAAATCATTGTGCCATGTGTGGCTATCCTACTCCATATTCCTTTCTTCTACCAGAGAAAAAACACACCTCAGTTCACAGACATGACTCCACGCCCAATGGTTTGAACTTCTTACTCTTTGCATGTCAACTCAGTTTGAAAAAGATCAACCACCCCATCAATAAAAAAACAAATCAAACCCATGTGCGTCATATCTAGCCTAAAATCACCCCTTAAACAAAGTTAAAATCCTGAAGAGAGAGCCCTCTCTGACTATTGGTAGGCTAGGACCTGCAGTCCAAAGACTGGTTTGTGATTACCTCGGCCGTATTCCCTTGGGAGTCAAAGGGAACAACCTGAGTGATAACAGGGTAAACATGAGTTGAGTGTCACTATGATATGAACTGAACTCCAAGTTCCAATTATGGAAGTTGGGCCTACAAATCAGAAGTATATTGACATCCCTCATAGACTACAAGTCACTCAAGAGCCTACCAACCACCCTAGGAGATCAATCCCTAAGATGGAACTCTTTTTCACTAGGTTTTTTGCCCAACCACACCCATAACACTTCATGCATGCAGTTGGGAGGATATAACCACACCCATAGGTCTATCTCCATGCTGTTATGACCCAATTTCCTCTATTCTATGAATGCATTCATGAGATCTACGCCACTTTTTCAGGCTATCCTCTAGACCACTACCCAAAACTTCCTGTAACTTTCTAGAATCATAACAATGATGATAGAAATGCTAAAAAATCAAAACTTGAGTAGGACCTTCACCTAGACATCCTAATACAAGATAGAAATTTTGTCAAACAGACAATAAACATATAGGTTACATGTCATGAATGGATTTTTGATCATAAATTTATGAACTTAATCTGAAAATCACCAAGAAGGCTCAATGCCCCTCTCAAGCTAGTTGTAACAACACTTGTCAAGCCATGCATTCACAAACCATTTAATAACTTATCAAATCATGAGATAGAGCCATAACTAGATCACATCATAAAACCATGCATATAACTAGAATAGAAACTATGACAAGTCAACCATAATATCACCATAATAACCAATACAAGTTCTCATAAATCACAATAGGAAAATAACTCATATTAACATATGAAAATGCCAACCATGTCAGGGACTTCCATGTACCACTTGACCATAGATTGGGTTGTACTAAATCTCTGTTTCACTCAATCACCCTCGCGATATATCCCAGGTATGAATGTGGGATCATAAAGGTTAAACCAAAATAAAACCAACTAGGGCATCCAGAGGCCAAACCACCTCAACCCTCAAGCATAGTGATTTCACAGATACGGTCTAGAAATCACTAACATCAACCAAATTAGTCTCTATCCAAGTTATATAGGGATCCAAGAACTAGTAACTTAACCCACAACATCTACAAAAACCAAGCTATTACAAGTCTCCAAAGATATCCCATCTCAACCCACAACCTCCAAGGAACCCAAGCTATTTCAGGGCTCTAGAGAATTTGTCCCAACCCACAGCCATAAGAAACCTTAGAACCAATCAGAAAACCAAATGAGGAACCCACTACATCATGGTTACCGAGGAAATGGCAAGGCAAGGTTGAAACCGCTGTCAATCCATGAAAATCTCCATGTCAATTAAAACACATAACCAAGCAACCAAATGTATATGCGATGCATAAAAAAACAAACAAGGATATCACACATGAAACATGTTACCTATGAATAAATCTTGTTGTAACTATTGTTCCAACTATCTCCTTGTGCTCCCTTGGCTTCCTTTTCTTCCTTTCTTATCTTCTTCCAAATCCAAGTGAATGCTAGAGTGCTCCAAGAATACTCTTAAGTGTGAAAGAGTGTAAGAGATCCAAATGCTAAAATGACAAAATCTAGAATTGACCAAAAGATGTGAATAGTTTCTCCGCTGCCGTTTTATCATTGACGTTCCATTTTTCTTCCTTTTCCCTCTAATTCCCTTGCATGAAAATTTGTGTCGTTTCACCTTCATTTTCTCCTATTTTTCTTTATTTTCATAATTAAATGTTATTTATTGCCTCTTTTCATTTTCCAATGGCCTTTGCCAATTTCCATATCCATTATTAAATTACAAATGATTTCCACTATAATGTTTTCCCGCCATTCAACTTGGAATATGTGTCCCATGACCTTGGTCTTATTTTATTTACATGGAAAATCAACCAGGGATTGTTACACAGGACCAACACAATTATAAACCATTCCTCAGGTAATTAATAAAAAATTCAGCTTCTCATTTCCATACAGAAGAAATAGGCATTACATATGGTAATTTGAGACCATTACACACATAATGTAAACTAAACTACAAATAGAAAATTTGATGGCATTTTACCCATAAACGCATGGCATAAATTCAAACAAAACCTTTGGAAGTCCAAGAATTTTCATTCCACAAATTAATGTACCAACATTACCCAACAATGCAACACCATGCAATGTCATGCAAAAATATTTAGCTCCATTTCTCTAAGTTAATACATATCATTACAATAAATAAAAATGCCAACTGAAGGTGGGACTTCTATTTTCCACACAACCATAGACCTACTATTGCTAGAATTACTTATAGTAGTAACCCCCAAGCTAGATCCATGATTTAAAGGGAATTCCTTTTTAGCAGCCCTAATAGGAAGCCTTCTTCGGGATATAGAGGATAGGACATGCATATGACAGTGGGTGGTTTATCATCTAGTCAAGCACAATTGAATTCATGGTAAGAGTGGTTTTTTAGTTGTGTCAAGCACTCAATGAGTGATTTATCATGCCATAGTAACCACTCTTCTACATGTGACTTATCATCCCTAGCAAGCACCCCGAGTGCTTTATCAATAGTGTCAAGCCCTCAATTGCATATCCTCTTTCTCTTCTAGTCACAATTATTTCCTTCAAGGAAATCTCATTCCCTTAGCTCATAGCTCTTTCCATCTTTACTCACAAATTTCACCAAGAAGAGGCCCATTGCCATATTGTTGTGCATTCCTTTTTGTTATTTCCTCAGGGGTCTCTTCATGTTCCTCTTGGAATATTCTTCTTCTTTTCTTTTTCTCATTATTTACACCATAAAATTAATTTAAAGCATCTGCTAATCCCACTTGGGTTCATCTTTCCTCTTCCACTTAGATCATGGATATGCAGTACCACGTTTCAAGCCCTTACATTATTGCATTACAAAAATCATGAGAAAAAATTCTATGGGTGTCACAAACCCCACCCCCTTAAAGGGAACACTATCCTCAGTGTTGTTATTAGCATAAATAAAACAAAACTAAGCTCTATACACAACTCTTACATCTCTTTATTCAACAAGAAAAAGATGGGTACTTCACACTTATTTTCTTAGACATCTCCTAGGTGGGTTCATTAGGTTCAAAGTGATTCTGTTGCACCATGACCTATTCTATTGTTCTATTCTGGAGTGTGATCTTCCTCCTGGCCAAGATGCATAATGGTTCTAGTTGGAAATCTTCCTGTGGTTCCACCTGTATCAATGACCTATCAATCACATTATTAGTGTCATGAACATATTTCTTAAGCAATTAAATATGAAAATCATTGTGAGATTTTACTATGGGTGGTAAGGCCAAGCCACTAGCCCCACTCTTTCCTAGATCTGAAATGGTCTGCTATATCTGGGTTCCAACTTGGAACATGAGCCCATTTCTAGTGAGATTATCTTTGGCTTATTATGGAGATAAATATTCTCCCCACTTGAAACTCTTTGTGTAGTCTCTCCTAGTGTGCATAACTTCTATGCCTATCCTGGGAAGCATTTAAATTTTTCCGGATCCTGATCATTTCATGCTCCATTTATTTTATAAAGTTTTGGCCCAACACGTACTCTATTCACTGGATCATCCCAACTAATAGGGTTGTTGCATTTCCTTCCATTAAGTGACTCAAAAGGATTCATTCCCAATGACTCTTGGTAGCCACTTTTGTATGCAAATTATACCAGTGGAAGGTAGTCTTCCCACTTTCTTGGATGATGCATCACATACATCCTCAACATGTCCTCAAATATTCTATTTTCCCTTTCCATTTGACCATTGTTCTAAGGATGGTAAGAAGTGCTAAAATATAACTAAGTTCCAAAACCATCAAACAATGTCTTCCAAAATTTTGATGTAAACTTGGCACCTATTCCTAATATTATCTTTCTAGGTACTCCATGCAACTAGATTATCTCCTTCATGAATATCTAAGCTATATCTATTACTTTATGAGTATAGTTGACAACTATAAAGTGAGACATGTTTCTCAACTTATCCACTACCAAAATGATAACATCATGTTGTTCAGTTGTCCTGGGAAATCCTGTAATGAATTCCATTGATATAACCTCCCATTTCAATTCTAGGATTGGAATTGTTTGTAGCATCCATGTTGCATGACAACAATGTACCTTCACTTGCTATCATTCCAAGCATTTGGTAAGGTATTTTGCAATACCCTTCTTCATTCCTGGTCAAAAGGATGTTCACTTCATGGATGTCATCATCTTTTGATATCCATTTGTTGGTGCACTAAGATAAATTTATAAATCAAGCTTAATCCTACATTAATATGTCAACCTGGGATTCATCTATCTATTTCAAGGTTGTAAGCACTGTCCGTGTGATAAAAATCAAAGAGTGAAATGCAGTTAATTTCCTAACTAATCATTGCAAAAATAAACAATCACTTAACAACTCATTAATTCTTAGAAATGAAAAACAAGAATTATTCTATAATTCGAAATCGGAAAGATAAATCACTTGCAAACTATTTTCAAACAAAGATCTAAATCCAATGTCGTAATGCAAGAGAAGAAATCAACCTGAATAATCAAATCCACGTCCATTAGGGAGACTATTCAAATCATATTAACTAAAAGTAATCGCAGAAAGAAAATACTAGAGGGAACATCAGTCATATACAAACTTACTTTCTGTAAATAAAAACGATATTGAATAAGCTATATGATGTACTCTAACTCAACCTAGAGAAGAAAAACAATGTAATTCTTGACAATAAAATGTAAATAGCATAATAAAAGGCGCAGTGGATCTTCTAGCGACCAAGCCCAAAGCCTCTTGAAGAAAACTACTCTCGAAACTCAATATAGGGATTTAATGGGAAACTCCGAGTCTTTCATTAACTGTCAAAAGAATTACCAAAGCACTTCAACTCCTTAAAGTTCAATTTTAATTTGCAGTCTTGTTGGAATTTTACAAATTACAAAGTTACAAGTTAATTTTTGTTTTGATTTACTAGCATTATATATTCTATGAATTGCTAACAAAATAAGAGCTTATCCTAAGGATCAGAAGGTCCTCAGGATTTCTCGGCTAAACAATCGGATTTCCGCATCAATCTGGTATTTTGCCTTCGCCTTTAGCACGGTTCGCACAATTGTAATCAATGGTATCTCCCTTTCTTGGCACTATCATGTTATCCAAAATGGGCAACAATTTTCCAATCTAGTCAACTTGCGCATAAACAAGCATAAAATTACACTTTTGATACCAAAAACATGTAATTTGTTGAACACTACTTTCTATTTTCTTTTCACGGCCTTTCTTAAAGAATGTGCTCAAGATGAGAGTAAATTCATGGAAAACCATATCAGTAATTAAGAAAATAAGGAGGAAAAACATACCTTTTTCATGACCCAACATACTCCCCAACTTACCTTTTTGCATGTCTTCATGCAATAATATAATTAAGATGCAACTAAGTCAAAGAATAGGAAGGATATGTTTCTTTCTTGTAGAATCGGAAACTATTTTTCCTTATAAGTATTGCAAAGGCCCGACCTTCCTAATGTTCTGATAATTCATAATTACACTGATACCCATTAGGATGATACCAAATGATATGGATTCTATAGCGACATCCAATCCAAGTAGGACCCTCACCTAGGACAATATTATCATAATAGACGAGTCTAGATGCAGCTGCAATGAAGTTCCTATAACCAAAAGGTTCTCGATTTTTGACATTGTTGGGAGAGGTTGTCCATATTTGTTTTGCAGCTAGGAGATTTGCTTCTCTAATGTCTTCAAAATATTCCAAACCTGACTTGATAGTGTATGTGTGGATGGGGCCCAAGGTGGACACAACTCCTTTTTCCATAAATCTCTTATGATGTACCCAAAGCTGCAGGGGTAGTGTAGGTTCACCTCTTACGCAAAGATCTAGTCCACTTTCTCTCCTATGGAAAGTATCATGAGCCTTAGCCCATTTGAGCTTGTTTTTAGCGAAGGAGAGGAAATCCTGGAACTAGACATCCCCGAGGAAGGGGCTCAAATTGGAATCCCTATCATATTCCAAGAAAAAATTGTGAAAATATAATTCACATAAGAACTGTTTTACATCCTTAGTCTGTGTTTGACAACATTTAATAAAAACAGGAGTATATTTAAACTCAAAGGGCTGACCAACTCTAATGGCCTTAACTTTTAACAGTAAATATCGTTAAAGAAGAAAAAGTTCATAGTTCGTAGCAGGCGACCTACAGGCCAGTGCATTTGAATAAACATAATAAATAATTTTGATTTGTTCCACAACTTTCTGATATTGTCCTTGTAGTTCCTCCACTTTCTGTCATTCTGATCTAAGGCTGGCATAGGTTTCATACTCTGTTGTGGTTAATTCATTAAAATTTTTCAATAATCCTTGATGTTTCTTCAAAGGAACAACTTCCTATTGATGTTGTAGTAGTATTTGCTGTAATTCTACCAGTTTTGTCCTCAGTTTTCAAATAATAGCCCTTACTACCAAGGGGGTATAGGGAGGTACGTCCTTAGTCTGAATAGTCTTACTACCAGTTGCTATTAACTCTATTTGAATGGCTGCTTGTGCTATTACCACAAGAACACAAAGGTCTATTTGAACAGGTGCTTCTACTGTTGACATAGGGACGCAAAGATTTGTATGCAAATCTGTCTGAGTGGCTATCTCTATCAATACCACAGAATAACATAAATTTCTTTGAGTTTCTATGGAACTAGTACAAATATACTCAGTCTGATTCCCTACTAGACATGTATTGATGTTTTCCATTTGAGTCCCAGTGGAACTAAGAGAATTCCCCCTCTGGGTTTCGATTAATTTCGACTCCATTTCTTTCCTATGAATTTTCTTAGAGTCCCTTAGCCATTTTCCAAGTTGCTTAATTTTTCTTTTCATCTTCTTATTTTCTTTATCAATCAATTCCAGCGTATGATCATCTCACATATTTAATCTTATAGTAGGTTTCTTTACTAGGGAAGAACGACCAGTAATAACATTCTGAAAAATAGGGGCAGTTTCAAAATTGTCAAGCTCACGTTCGAGTAAGACTGTGTGATTTGAATCAGATCCACAAAAGACTGTCAAGAACCTTGACTGTATCGAGTTGAACAAATCCTTGAAAATTCCGAAACAATGATCAAAAAACGCCTTGAACTAGTGGCAATGGCCGCCAACGTGGAACGTTGAGGACCTCAGTCAAAGGGCGTTGATCGAGGCCCATGGAGACTATGCAAGAGGTCAAAACAGCCCCTGGGAGCCCCAGATCGAGAAAAGGAGGCGATTTTAATGCACGCATCGCTGGGCAAACAAGGCTAAAATGGAAAAGCCTTGAGCACTCGGTGGCGTTGGGGACCGGAGAACCGTGGGCGGAGAAACAAAATAGCGCTAAAGGACAAAGGCAGAACCCGCACTCTCGAAAACCGGCGGTATTGATTGGGGCGCCCTTGAACGGTAAGAGGTTTTGGAGGAGAGCAGAGTGATCCCACTCAGCGATCGACACGTGGTAGTGGAGGTGAGAGAAAAACCACCATGATCGCGCGCTATCGGTCGAGCAAGTCAACCGTGCTCGACGTGCGTATGACGTTGGATCTGGAGGAGCCCAGATCGGACGGCTGAGATTGCGCCCAATGGAGGAAGCAGAATCAACAGGGGATTAAGCCGCGTTCTAAAGGAATTTGGAGTCCGTTTGACCACCACGGTGGAGAAAGAATGCATACATGATGTAACGGAAGAAACGAATTGACGAAGCATGCTGGCACCAATTAGATGGGGACACATGGCACTTCCTGAGCGTTCATGTTGACACCGAACAGGGAACTCCAAGCACAGCTGCAGAAGATGAATCGACGCAAGTGGGAGAGGAACTGAATAGGCATAGGTATCAAATGGTTAAATCCATGAACAAAGACAGTCGAAGGGGGGATTTGGAGAGGAGTCCAAGTGACCAAGAGAGATAGTGAATAGTGCACCTCGAGAGGAGGACTGAACACAGAGAACAGTAAAGCCAAGTAGAGGAGACAGAGGGCTAAGGTGACCACAAGAAGCATCAAGCACCAGAGAGCTTGAAGATTCAAGCCTTCCCATAGAGGAATCTGTCTAGACTGAACATCACATTCGGCTCTTTCCACTGTGGACCGAGGGTCACAGAGCTGGTAGGAAGAACAAGAGTCTGTGTACTCCAAGTGGCTTGGGGAATCCAAGAACCACCTTGCCAAGAAAAACTGCTTCAGGAGAACTCACATTGAGTCCCTATATTTGTAATTCTCTGTTTAAAGACATAATAAAACAAGGCCACCACTGAGAGCTGGACCGGGGATGTAGCCCTCGAAAATAAGAGTGAACTCCTTATTAAAAATGGTCTGTGTCTTTGTGTTGCTTACTGTATTTCTCTGCTATATTTCCATTTAAATGTCTGTGTATTGGCAATCTGATCGATCCGTTGTTTAAATAACACAGAAAACGCACACCAGCACATGAGTCTGTAATACCTTTTGTTTAATAAATATTCAACTGAGGTCACTCATAGGGTGATTATCAGATCAAGTGGTATCAAAGCTCTAGGCCGTAAGGTTAGACAAGCTTGTGTTGGTTTAGTTGTGAATGCTCACTAGATCAAAGCTCAAACTAGGAGAAGGAGAGTTGGTGGAAACTAATTCTAAAATTGGGAGAGTCTATTCTCGGAAGACAATGTGAGAAGAAGGTTCTGTAGGGCCAGACCCTCAATTCATAGAAAGTTTCCTAGCTATAAAGTCTATGGTAGAAGAAATGTATAGGGAATTTAGAAAGCATAAGGATGAAGATTCATCAGGCTCTAAACGAGATAAAGAATAAGATGAATCTCATTCCCATGACCACTCAAGAGGGAAAGGGAAAGAAGAAAGCTTTCCTACACCTAATAGCCCTGTGCATAATAAGAAAGCATCCTTGATTAAACTGGATGTCAAATTTGATTTGCCTATATATGATGGAGAGCTAAATGCTGAAAAGTTGGACAATTGGATTAGACAAATTGATGTGTATTGCAAAGTACAGAACATAGACTCAGACAAGAGTAAGATTCAGCTGGAAAGCCTACGCCTAGGAGGCACTGCCTTGGTTTGGTGGGAAGGAAGAACCCAAGCTGATATGAAAAGACATGGTAAGTCCATCTCTGTTTGGAGTGAATTTGTTGCTGCAATCAAAAAGCAGTTCTATCCATTGGCCTACATGCAACAAGCCATGATGAGTTGGAAAACTCTTCGGCAGTTGAAAGGACAAAGTGTACAAGGGTATCCTCAAGAATTTAGAAAGAGAGCATTGATGTTGGGTATCTCATTAGACTCACCAGAGACTCTTTTGAAGTACATTGGTGGTCTACACAGCTACATGAGGCATACCATCCTCGTGTTTAATCCCACTAGTATAGATGAAGTATCTGTACAAGCTACTCATCTAGAAGCTAGAGGAAAGAATGGAAATCCAAAAGTTTGGGGACCATCCCAACCCACTGTAAGCAAGAGCAAGGAGAAAATAAAGCAGCAGTGGAAAGCAAGGAAGGCTAACGTTGCACAGAAAGGCAAAGCTTCATGCACTCATTGTAAAAGGGAGGGGCATGATGATGAGCATTGTTGGATTCTGCATCTAGAGCTGAGACCTAAGAAGTCTAAGGGCAAGAAGACGAAGACTGTTGCAGCTATTCAGAGAGATTTGGGATCAAAGTCAGGAGATGAAACAATCATTGCAGCCACTGGTATAAAAGGTAATAATTCTAAAGAATCTACTAGTAATTCCGCTCAATCTGTTATTGATGAAGAACATGAGAGAAAAAGACATGAGCTTTTCCATATTCGAGTTGTTTCCAAAAATCAAAAGATTGATACTTTGTTTGA
>APFE030843774.1:30417-44103 GCA_000404065.3 Pinus taeda | reverse complement strand
TGAAAAGAATGATAAATTCATGCAAACAATTCTTACTGATGGTTGTAAAGGAAAAGACACCTGATAAGACCAATATATTTGAGGGTTGTAATGCTGATCAACAAGCTGACATAGAAAAGATTGTTCCAGAGTATGATATCTTATTTCAAGAACCTAAAGGTCTGCCACCCAAAAAGGGAATAGTACATGATATTATTCTGCAGCAAGATGTTCCTTTGCCTAACATTTGGATGTACAGGTTTTCTGCTTTAGAGAATGCTGAAATCAAAAAGCAGGTGCAGTAGCTGCTCGAGAAAGGGTTCATCAGGCCTAGCACATCACCATGTGGGTCACCAATCGTTCTGGTGAAAGAAAGATGGCTTGTGGAGAATGTGCATTGATTATCGAGCACTGAATAAGATAACAATGAAAAATCGTTATCCCCTTCCTCGCATAGATGATCTTTTAGATCAATTGAAGGAAGTTGTTTATTTCACCAAGTTGGATTTGCATAGTGGATACCATCAGGTTAGAGTTGCAAAGCAAGATGCATGGAAGACTGCTTTTAAAACAAGGAAGGGATTGTATGAATGGTTGGTTATGCCTTTTGGCCTAACTAATGCTCCTGCTACTTTCATGAGATTAATGAATGATGTACTCAGACCTTTTCTTGATGATTTTGTTATTGTGTATCTGGATTGACATTTCTGATTTTTAGGTAAAAACATTGGGGAAGAAAATTTAAAGCATGTTAAGCAGACATTAGATGTTTTGAGAAGAGAAAAACTTTATGTTAAACTCTCCAAATGAGAATTTGGCAAAACCTCTCTAAATTATTTGGGTCATATAGTAGGGGGAGGTGAATTGAAAATAGATCCCTCTAAAGTGGCAGTCACCATGAACTGGCCTAAACCCAAGTCTGCTACAGAAGTGAGAAGCTTCTTAGGAGCAACACAATATTGGAGGAAGTTCATTTCAAATTTTTCCTCAATTGCAGCTCCTTTACATGCTTTGACAGGGTTGAACAAGGTGTTTCATTGGGGAGGCAAACAACAAAAATCCTTCGACACCTTAAAATAAAAGATTAGTACAACACCTGTACTAGCACTGCCAGATCTACAAAGACCATTTGAGATCCAAACTGATGCCAGCGACTATGCCATGGGAGCAGTGTCAACACAGCACGGTAAACCCATATGTTATCATTCTGAGACTTTTAATCCTGCAATAGTTAACTATCCTACCTATGATAAAGAATTGTATGCATTAGTTCAGAGTGTGAAAAAGTGGAAACATTACTTAATGGGCAAGAAAATAGTAATACATACTGATCATCAGCCACTTCAATACCCACACTCCCAAACTAAGTTGCAACAATCAAGACATTACAGATGGATGGGTTTTCTACAACAGTTTCATTTAGTCATTAGATATAAAAAGGGCATACATAGCAAGATTGCAGACATGTTAACTAAACCCATTATAAATGCATCTATCCTACTTAAGCATAATTATGTGCTGCATGAAAGCTACATAGAACAGTATGCTCAGGATATGGACTTTAAAGATGTATATGCAACTTTGAGTCAAGGCAAAAGAGTAGAAGAATTGGACTATCATGTGAAGGATCGACTCTTATATCATTGTGGGAAACTCTGCATTCCACAAACTGACAGAGTAAAGATAATTAGGGAAGCACACACTTCTCTGATATTAGGTCACTTTGGGGTAAGTAAAATAGTTGCATAGCTGCAAAGGTTCTACTATTGGCTGAAAATGAATGAGACAATTTCTAGATATGTGAAGGGATGTGCTATGTGTGCTAAAAGAAAGCCTAGTAACAGAAAACTAGGCTTGTACATTCCCTTGCCAGTTCCTTCTCACCCTTGGGAAAGCATTTTCATGGATTTCGTTGGAGGACTGCCTAAATCTATGAAAGGTCATGATTATCTATATGTTGTTGCAGATAGGTTTAGAAAAATGTGTATTTTGATACCTTGTAGTAAACAGATTACAGCTAAACAAACTACAAAATTATTCTTTGAACATGTATGGGTTCATTTTGGATTACCCACTTCTATTGTATTTGATCGAGACACCCGAATTGTGGGGAAGTTTTGGTCAAGTCTTTGGGAACTAATGGACACCAAATTAAAGAAAAGCATAGCTTTTCATCCATAAACAGATGGCCTGACAAAAGTAGTTAGCAGGACAGTGATCCAGTTACTGAGAGGATACTGCAGCAAACACCCTAAACTTTGGGACTTGTGCTATGCGCAACATACTTACAATAAATCCAAACACTCTTCTACACAGAGATCTCCTTTTGAGACCTGTTTTGGTTTCATACCAAGGTCTCCTTTGGATTTTGTCTTTGGTAAAGATACCATGGTTGATGAAAACAATGATGTGGACAAGGAAACTAGGTTCATTGAACAGATCCGGGAGATCCACCAGGCAGTACAGGAATAGCTGGAAAAGGGCCAGGCCAAGTACAAGGCTAGGCATGATAAGCAACAGATGGAGCATAATTTTCAAGTTGGAGACCAAATTTGGCTGTATATCAACAAGGACATAATGCAAGGTGAAGGTAAAATGCTAAAACCTATCAGGTATGGACCCTTTAGGATACTTGAGAAGATTGGTGAAAATGCTTTTCGCCTTGATCTACTAGCTTACATGCACATCTACTTAGTCATGAACGCATATTGCTTGAGGTTGTTTGAACCTTCAATGCTTGAGGACCCTGAAGAGCAGAGTCAACTACCTTCTATTGACGACTTGCTACCTGAATATCTTAATGAGTTGCACGAAGATACAGTGCTGGACAAGAAGGTAAGGACGATGCGTAGTGGACAAGTGGAATATCTCAGGATTGAGCTTAAGGGTTCGAAGTTGAGTAGTGCGAAGTGGATTGAGATTGGACAAGTGAGACAATAGTTTCCTCACTTAGTCGATGCTTGAAGAAAACCAATTTTTGGTGGTCCAAAAGCCTTTTCAATGAGAAGGTCGTGATCCAAATCGGATCCACAAAAGACTGTCAAGAACCTTGACTGTATCGAGTTCAAAAAATCCTTGAAAATTCTGAAACAACGATAAAAAAATGTCTTGAACTAGTGGCAATGGCTGCCAACGTGGAACGACGAGGACCTCGATCAAAGCGCGCTGACCGAGGCCCATGGAGACTGTGCAGGAGGTCAAAACAGCCCCTGGGAGCCCCAGATTGGGAAAAGGAGGTGATTTTGATGCGCGCATCATTGGGAAAACAAGGCTAAAATGGAAAAGCCTTAAGCACTCAGTCGCGTTGGGGGCCAAAGAACCACGGGCGGAGAAACAAAAAAGTGCTAAAGGACAAAGGCAGGACTCGTGCTCTGGAAAACCGACGGTATCGATTGGGGCGCCCTTGAATATTAAGAGGTTTTGGAGGAGAACGAAGCGATCCCACTCAGCGATCGATGCGTGGCAGTGGAGGTGAGAGAAAAACCGCCATGATCGTGTGCTATCGATCGAGCAAGTCAACCATGCTCGACGTGTGTATGACATTGGATCTAGAGGAGCCCAGTTCAGACGGCTGAGATTGTGCTCGATGGAGGAAGCATAATTGATAGGGGATTAAGCCGCGTTCTAAAGGGATTTGGAGTTCGTTTGACTACCACGATGGAGAAAGAATGCATACATGATGTAACGGAAGAAACGAACCGACGAAGCATGCTGGCACCAATTAGATGGGGACACATGGCACTTCCCGTGCGTTCATGTTGACACTAAACAGGGAACTCCAAGTGCAGTTGTAGAAGATGAATCGGCACAGGCGGGAGAGGAAACGAACATGCATAGGTATCAAATGGTTAAAGCCATGAACAGAGACAGCCGAAGGGGGGATTTGGAGAGGAGTCCAAGTGACCAAGAGAGACAGTGAACAGTGCACCCCGAGAGGAGGACTGAACATAGAGAACAGTAAAGCCAAGCAGAGGAGATAGAGGGCCGAGCTAACCATAGGCAACATTGAGCACCAGAGAGCTTGAAGATTCAAGCCTTCTCATAGTGGAATCTGTCTGGACTGAGCATCACATTCGTCTCTTTCAACTGTAGACCGAGGGTCACAGAGTTGGTAGGAAGAACAAGAGTCTGTGTACTCCGAGTGGCTTGGGGAATCAAAGAACCACCCTGCCAAGCAAACCTACTTCAGGAGAACTTGCATTGAGTCCCTGTATTTGTAATTCTCTGCTTAAAGACACAATAAAACAAGGCCACCACTGAGAGCTGGACCAGAGATGTAGCCCTTGAAAATAAGGGTGAACTTCTTATTAAAAACGGTCTGTGTCTTTGTGTTGCTTACTGTATTTCTCTACTGCCTTTCCATTTAAATGTCTGTGTATTGGCAATATGATCAATCCATTGTTTTAATAACACAGAACACACACACCAGCACATGAGTCTGTAATACCTTTTGTTTAATAAATCTTCAACTGAGGTCACTCATAGGGTGAGTATCAGATCACTGTGTCTCCTAAATTGGCTTATGACTCATCAACATTGTTAGAGTTTGGTTCAAGTAAGGCCGTATCTCCATAATTAGCTTTTGGCTCCTTATCATTATCAGGTTTTGTTCGAGTGGGATTGTATCCCCTGAATAAACTCCAGGCTCTTGGGTTTCAACCATAGAAAAATGCTTCCCTTCCAATTCTTACATTTCTTTGTCATTTTCTAAGGAGGGTAATGTCTTTGTATGGTAAGAAATATGAGGATAAGTGGAAGGGATAGGAATATGAAAATTCTCAATTTTCCCCAGCTCCTCAAAGAGAGTTCCCATATTTTCTAAGACTCGAGCCACCTCTTCTTCATAATCCCTGGGAAAAGCAATTTGTTGGTTATCAGGGAATCCATGGGATGGTCCCACCTCATCTATGGCAAAAATAATACTTCTCCACTCGGAAGTCTACTTAGACCATCTTCGTTTAATAAGAATATATGTCAAAACATAGGCTTTCCTTTTTCTTCCCCTTTTTGGGGCTTGTATCTCATGGTCTGACGTTCTTCTTGAGGTTGGGTTTTTCATGAATTCCTTCGAGGGGTACTGCATCAGAGCTTATAAAATTGTCCTACTTTAACTGTAACTAAGTTAATTCATTAATGACTACTAATTTAATTAGACCATTATGACTTACTGTGGCCTGCGGGTTCCTGGACTTGCTTAGTCTACTAGCAAATTCATGTAATAACATATTCAGGAAAAGTGGAAAATTAATTACCAGTTTTTGTTTTAATGTGGCTAACAATTTAAGGTGTCGAGGTCTTACAACATCATCGTGATCATCACATGTGATATATTTCTAAATGTCTTTTCCCAATTCACTGCATGGTTCGCTCAGGGGTGTGGGACATATACCTTTTCCTTTGTGCACTATCTCCTTGCCAGGATCTTTGAAAAATTCTACAAATTCATGAAATATTGTGTGCTTTTTGACCCAGTTTATGCCTTCAGTGGGGAGGTTTGTGACCTCTACCATAATGGCTTCAGTTACTGCTATGTTCCTACCTTTGACAATTGTGCTTTCATTCTGTAAATTCTATAGGAATTCCAGAGCAATGTCGTCATTAAACCCTTGCAGCCAAGTAAGAATTGTGCCCATCCTGCACGTTCTAGGATATCTTTGGCTTACATGTTGATTTGTAATAGTGTAGGCTCACTGCAAATAGAGGTGCTACCCATATCTGCTATTTCCTGAGGACAATCTACAAACCTGCATGCACTAATTGATCCCACAAATTTCGTAATGAAACATCATAAACTTCATGCAGGAGTATAAAGAATAGAAACCAAGTATAGATTATTGGTAATAATATCCTATCATATCGACAGGTATGATGGTTATTCTTTAATCGCGCACCTTCACGTCGTAATAATGTATGATCATCCCCCTTTAATGAAAAAGGGAAACCAAGACCTGTGAAGCATGTGGACGAGAAAGAGATCATGCAGTAACATTATTACATTAGAAGGTGGTCATAACAATCAGGAAGTCAGAATTGAATGCAATATATGCACAACTGTTCGATTGGTCAAAGAGGATCATGAGAAATAAAACATACGAAATTTACATCATGGAAAGAGATTTACTTTTTGGAGTATGTGCGATGAAATCTGACGAGGCGTTGTTTTAAATTTATGACTATTGATGTTGGATGATCAGATAATGCTGGCGTGGTTCATGTAATATACATATGCCACCTATACTAGTTATTAAAGATGTAGTCACATATAAAAGGTTCTTTCTCCCTTTTTATTTAGTAAAGAAGAACTACGGACATAATAAAAATTTGGTAACTTCAAAGTATACTTCAATACCATGGGCAGAGCCATTGCTTTTAGAAAGCATCTATAGCCTTGACAGGGTTTCCTTTTAACCCAAAAATGAGCCAGTATCCTGAACTTAAAAATGATTTCCCTTTTAAAAAGGACATTGTTATGGTGTAATGATCAGATAGTAACAATGCCACTCACCAGATTATAACAAAGTGAACAGGACAGCTCGTTATGAGACCTCCTATCCTTGGACATTTTTAGTGTCACAAGGAAATTACCTTGGTGTGGTAGCCATAATTGGAATGTCACTTATGTTACTTTCCTATGATTGTGGTAGGTTGGCTCATGATGAGACCCCCTATCCCTTTTTTTTAGCTTAATTTCTTGTGTTTCTTATCTTTTTTGTTTAGAAGTTGGGGAGGCTCATCAACTCCTTAAGAGTACGGGATGGTGCAAGAAGTAAAAACAATGCCAAGGATAAATATGCTTTAGATTCTCCATCATATTTATTGAGGAAATCACCATTTGAATGTGTAGTAAAAGAGAAACTAGTACGGTGCAGATAGATCACGAACAATTTATAATGTATCCAAAAAATATACATAAGCAGGAATATTCATAGATAGAGCATGTCAGAAAAAATATACACCAAAAAGGAGAAGAATCATGATGATTTAGAGATTACCCCTTTTAAAGATTTAGATCAAACTAATAACCAAAAGGAATAACGAGCATGGGATGATAGTAATGAGAACAAGAATCATGCATGGTGATGGATCAACAATTTGTTCCTTTTCATTAAAGGGGACACCAAATGTTTCATTCACAAAGGGGACACATCTTCTCTTTGGAAAAGGGAACAACAATTGTTTCGTTGAAAAGGGCGTAGCAACTGTTTTATTGGAAAGAGAACAACAATTGTTTCTCCGAAAAGGGAACAAAAATTGTTTCTTTGGAAAGAGAACAACAATTGTTTCTTCGAGAAGGGAACATCAATTGTTTCCTTGGAAAGGGGACATTAAGTGTTCCTTTGATAAGGGAACAATAACTATGACAAAGGAACAACAGCTGTGATTTTAAGGAAAAGTGATCGCTTATAAACAATGTTTGTATCAAAATTCCAGCATACTAAATAAGAAAAAAAGAATAAAATTTCTCAACCATCTCAAAAGATAATATGTATATTATTTACAATATGAGAAGAAAACAATTTTTTCATGCAAATGAAGTTGTCGGGTGACCATCCCCTATAGCTAGGATTTGGGGAGTAGGATCATTACTTACCTGCTGATAGAAAGAATATTTTATGAGTGGTTCGTGATAAAGTTGCAACCAATGTCCATTCACTAGAAAGGGAGCACCAGACCCATCAATTGTGATTAAAGTTATGGTTTCATTGTTATGCACTTCTTGAATCTCATAAGGCCCAAGCCACCTTGTCTACATTTTCCCTGGGAATTCCTGAAATTGGGAGTCATAGAGGAGCACCTAATCACCTTTCTGAAATGATTTATTTTTAATAAGCCCATCATGCCACTTGGACCTTTTTTGTTGAATAACTTTTGTACACTGCAAGGCAAGTAAGTGTGTTTCATCTAGCTCGTTTAATTGTTGAATTCATTGTGTTTGGGCTTCTGTAAGGTCCATTCCAATCTCTTGGGCTGTCCTACGAGTCTTTATCTCAAAATCTATTGGGAAGATCGGTTCTTTGCCAAAAACAAGTTGGTAGGGGGAGTATCGAGTAGTATTGTGCCATGTTGTATAATAGGCCCACAAGGCTTCTGGAATTTTAGCGGCTCAGTTCCATCGATTTGACGAGATTGTCTTAGTTAAGATTGCTTATATGAATTTGTTGGTGCTCTCTATGATGCCCCTCCTACACTTGAATTTTGTCATCAGTTAAGAATAAAGGGAGAATCAACACTCTCTGAGTCTACATATGGGTCTTCAGTACCGTAATCAAGTTCTTCTATATGTTGCTCTTTGTTGTGCTCATGCTCTGGTTCCTACACGATATTCTTTTCTAGGTCGATGGTCACCGTCTTCTTTTCCTTCCGCACCTCTTTACGAGTGTTTGTTGTGCCTTCTTTAGTAGTCCCTGCTATACCTTCTACAATATCTGTGGGAAGGAGCCAATTAGTCGACCATTGAAGGACTAGTTGCGTGATAATGTCTTCAATGACCAAAACCGGCAACGTCATCAATTTTTTTTCAGATAGTTCCTTGCGCAGATGTAGACATGGTGGAAATATCCCTTAAAATATGCAATGTGTTGATATTCTATGAACAAACTCGATGACAATTGTGGCTTCTGGTTAATCACCATTCGCAATTCCATTTCAAACATTACCTAGAACATCTTATTTTCAATGACACAAACAAGGTCCTTTGATGCCCATAATGGGGCAAATTTGGCAGCCTCGCACAACTCTAGATCCATCATAGGGAAATGGGAATCCTCTAGCATCCTCCAAGCTATGAGTGCGATCAACAATAACAACCACATGTAGTGGAATTCTTTTCCTTCTTCCTGTATTTCACGACAATCATCCAAGAATTATTGGCATAGGTACTTGGCCCAATTGAATTGGACCCCCTTGCTACACTGCATATCCAAGGATAACACTTGTGTTGGCACTTCATCATCATGACACTTTCTCATGATTTTTAATACCAAGATCTGTGCAACAAACTACAGAGCTTCATCTGATATGGAACTGATGGCATATCCCCATGACTTCTTGACCAACCCAAAGTAACTTTTCATTTGATCCATGAGGATTTTTTCCTATGACTTCCCCAAAAAATCATTTTTGGTGTGCGCCCTAATATGGTAGTACTGTGATTCTTTGTATCATCATGTAATCAATTGGGATGGGTCCTCCTAGCCAGAGACACCCATCGTGGAGTAGCGCCAACAAATAGTGCACACAAATAGTGTTAATAATGTTGTGGCTAAAATGCAGGACATACAACATATTAAGCAACCCTGTGCACTCAATACCAGATGTCCACTTCATTGGTTCCAGTCTTGTAATTCCTGCCTCGTCATAATAGATGTCTTCAAGTACTTGTTGGGTTCCAGTTGTATAAATTTATCATGGTCACCCAAATCCCAATATTCCATTTTTAGATAGGGTACCTACGCCAACAAGTTTCCATCAATATGTACTTCCTCTAGTAGCAACAACATGAAATCTTAAATTTTACAGAGTCGGGGTCCTTAGATACTTTAGTGGTCGGCTTTTGTGGTGGTATATATGGTGACATCCAAGAAATTGTCTCCGCGCCTTCTGCACTAATATCCTCAATCCCCACATTCATCTCTTCTTTGTCCAGGTCCTGAAGTTCCATAGGTTGCTTGTTTTTATCCATTATGCCCTTCTTATGTTACTCAGTTGGGATCTTCTGCGGTGATTGCCGAACCGGGGGCTGTTGTGGCTTTTTATTCTTTTTCTCTCCTATCATGAAGGCAATAGGATTTGGCCTTGGTGACCTAGGTGTTGTAGTAGGGACTGGAGTTGTTGCAGTCATGATGTTTCCTAACCCTCTCTTCAAGAATTCTTGCTCAACTTTTTCCCAACTCAGGTAACCAGACATGTAGCAACAAGCTTGGCTCTTTAAGTGTAACAACACAAAGTAATTTGTCAAGAAGCAAAGTGTCCAAGTGTGGAGCAAGGTGCGATATTTATAACCCAATTCAAATTCAAACTATCTATTCCCCGTAACTCTTCCTCATACATGAGATTTTGGTGGAAACGTTTCCTATATTTGTGCCTTAAATGCATTTCCACTGCTCCTTTTAACGACAAAATCACTTTCAATTAAACTATAGTTGTTCCAATGGTCACTTTCTGGGTAGGCCACATGATAATCCTCCTTGTGGCACAACTACCTCATTGCAGTTTCCACCTGCGCGATATTCCATAACATCGCGTAATCTTCCTTTTGTGATAATTTTTTTCCTTGGCAGAGTAGTTTATAGTCCTGTGCTTTCTTTCAACCTCCAGAAGCACTAAGACTTTCTCATTAATGCCGCTAGGAAATATTTCCCCATTCAACTTCATGAGCTGAACTGTGCCACCATCTGAAATGTTCTTAATTACATACGATCCTAGCAAGTGTATCTGAAACTTACATGGAAATTTTTTAAACTTGTTGTCATACATTAGGACCAAATCGCCATTATTGAAGGTGCATTGCTTAATGTGACAATCATGCCATGCCTTTTCTCTAGCTTTCTGTACCTGCTGATGAAATCCAACCAAAAAGCAGTCTTACTCTAACGCCAGCAGTTGTGTTAAGCGTTCCTCCATGACATCACGATTTTCCATCTTAGTTAATGTTGTGATCCTTAGGTTGGACACTATGTATTTCATCATCATTACTACTTCTTATCCGTAAACCAGTAGAAAGGGTGTTTTCCCAGTCAATTTCTTATAGGTAGTCCTATATGCCCATAGAACCACTAGTATGCAGACATCCCTATCATTCCTATTAACATTGCAAACCTTTCTGAGGGCATTCTCCAATATCTTGTTGAAATCTTCAATAATGCCATTTGCCTAGGGGTGATATGGTGTACTCTGCTAATGGTATATCTGGAACTCTTTTGTTAAAGTTTAAATTGTCTCATTCAGGAAGTGTAACCCTCTATCACTCATAAGAATATTCAGGCATCCAAACCTTGATAGAATAAACTTGAATATGAACTTCGCAACATTATCTGCACTGCAATCCTTCACATGATGTGCCTCAACCCACCTAGTTAAGTAATTCGTCAGAGTGATAATATAACAGACTCTTGTCTTCTTACCTAGTGGCTAAATAGGTCCAGAAAATTCAATTGCCCATTTATCAAATGCTTGTAATGTGACTTGTAGATTTAATGGAAGTTCACCTGTTCACAATCGTCTCTTGGTCATTTGTGACACATCGCATGTACTACAGTATTCCTTGGAATCTTTATGTACCATCAGCCACCATAATCCTTCTCGTAGGATCTTCTGCTTAGTAGCCTTACCTACATAGTGTCCTCTAGTGACACCACCATGTGATTCATCTAGAATGTTGTGTCTTTCATATTCAGGCATATATTGATGTAACACTTCATCCAACCCCATCTTATATAATTGTCCTGCAATCACAAAAAAATCTACAGCCCTAACAACTAATTCCTTCTTCAGTTGCATCTTATAACCTTTAGAAGCTACGTCAGTAGATAAAAACTAAATAATTTCAGTAAAATTATCATCCGCAACCTTGACAACAAATAGTTGCGCGTCAGGTGAAACTTCCTCAATATTTATAGTCTCTTCGCCATTTTCGATTCAAGAAAAGTGGTCTAGTCCAGAATTCAATCTTTTGGGCTTCACTATCACTTCAAAATCATATTCTTGGAAAAGGAGAAACCATCTACAAATCCCCCCCCCCCCCACCAACACAGCTTATTGACCAAGTAATTCAAAGCAGAATGGTCTGTGTACATCTTAAAGTGTGCACCTAGTAGATAATGCCTGAACTTCTATAGTGCATAAACCATGGCTAATTCTTCACACTTTATGGTTGAGTATTTCTTCTCAGCCTTAGATAGTTTCCAGTTGGTGAAGGAAAATGGATGATCGATATCTCCTACCCCTAGTTGTGTTAAGATAGCTCCTAACGCTATGCAAGATGCATCCACATGTACATGATATTCCTTCTTCCAATCCCAGAATACTAGAATTGGCATCATAACCATATTCTCCTTCAGAGTATCTAAGCTCTTCTGACAATCATCATCCCAACAAAACGTATCATCCTTTTTTAACAGTTTTTCCATGGGCGCAGTGATCTATGTGTATGCCTTAATAAACTTCCTATAGTACCCAGTATGACATAATGTCGTGTGTAGCTGCTTTATGTTCCTAGGGGGATCCAAATTGATAATTACAACAATATTAGTAGGGTCTACCATCAATCCCTACTTACAAACAACATGGCCTAACAATATTATGTAAGGTACACAAAAAATGCATTTCTTCAAGTTCAAGGAGATCTGATACTTCCTACATGTATCCAACATCAAGTGCAAACTAGAGACATGCTTTTTGACCACCAAAAATACAATACAATCATCGAAGTATACCTCCAAAAACTTATGAATGAATTCCTTGAATGTTGTGACAACCACCATTGAGAAAATTGCAGGAGAAACTTTTAGGCTGAAAAGCTTGATTGTGTATTGGAACAAACCCCATTTTGTAGCAAAGGTAGTCTTACTTCTATCCTCTGGTGTGATCTTAATTTGGTGGTATCCCGAGAATCCATCTGTAAATGAATAACTTCCTGTCTACCAAGATTCTCAAAGAATTCATTTGTAAATGGTGTAGGGAACGGATCATGTACACATGGATCGTTCAACTTCCACAAATCTACGCAGATCTTGATATCACCCTTCGTTTTCTTCTCTTGGGCCACCATAGTACTAACCCATTCATATTCTTATATAGGTTCAATTATTCGAGTTGCGAGCATCATATCGAGTTCCTATCATACATTTTCCTTGTATTTGGGATTCATCCGATATGGGCGTTGCTTAACTAGCTTCGCGTCAAGCTTTAAATTGATCTTCATCATCCCCAAATATCCTACTATCCCTTTCAAGTCAGAGAACTTAGTTGGAAATAAATCCTGATATTCATGTAATAATTCAGCTACCTTATCAACGGTATCTTCATCCCAGTAGTCGCCAATGTTCGTGAATTTTGATTATGCTTCTGAACCAATGTTTAATTGCTTTGTGCGCACTGCTTGCAAAATATTAGGGATCTTTTCCACAGGTCCACCAACATTTCATTATCCCTTTCATTCAAGGATATTAATATTCCATGGATCCTCATCAACTTCTTCCGTTGTAACATTATAACATTCTAAAGCATGTTGTAGCTGTGTACTCTAGTCAGGTTGTACCCACGTGATAGGTTTGATGGGTGTTCAGAAGATTGTTGCTTTAATTTCTTGAAGTGCTTCATCAATGCATTCAAACCCATATTTGTTGGGTTGTGTTATATTCTTTCCACGACTACCCTACATAGTGAATCGGGGGGTTTGAGGGGGGCGGGTAGGCCCCCTCTACGGGGTCCCGGGTAGCACCCCGGGAAATTTGTTTTTGGACCCTATATTAGGTTGGGCGAACCTACCTATGGTTTTCGTTCCATGGTTTTGGACGCGATGGTTTTTAGTCCATGGTATTGGATGCTTCGGCATGTATAAATATTTATTGTAACATTGAAAGGAACATAATGAAAAATCACGCTGGTAGTCCCAATTTTGGGATCCAGTGGGAAATCTCTGTGTATATGTGTTTTATGTGTTATGCTCTCGCATTTTTATTTTTCCTGTGATTTAGAATTCGTATG
>APFE030843774.1:0-25733 GCA_000404065.3 Pinus taeda | reverse complement strand
TGGGTAGCCCCCCTCTACGGGGTCTGAGGCAGCGCCCCGGGAAATTTTTTTCAACCCTATATTAGGTTGGGCGAACCTACCTATGGTTTTCGGTCCATGGTATTGGATGCTTAGGCATGTATAAATATGTATTGTAACATTGAAAGTAACATAATGAAAAATCAAGCTGGTAGTCCTGGTTTTGGGATCCAGTGGGAAATCTCTGTGTATATGTGTTTTATGTGTTATGTTCTCGCATTTTTATTTTTCCCGTGATTTAGAATTCGTATGCAGGGAATTTCTGTACGGGGTTAAAACCTACAATATTCAAATCTAAACGTCAACAAGAAAATTTCTTTTATCTCATCCCAATTAGTGGTTCCATGTCGCAGCTTGGTCTCTAAATATAAGTTCTTTGGGATAACATCCAGGGTATGAATAAAGGTATGCACCTACTCAGGTTGAGGTATCTCACCCCATGTCTTAGTCAACCACGTGAGATGTTTGTGATGATCATCCTTCCCCATGTATTTTTCAGTGATTCAGATGTTTTCTTAGCCAAATCTTAATCGCATAATTTTATGATATTCTTTCCAGTCAACAAAATTATCCATGTGTGTACCCCACCATCTTGCAGGTGTAGTTCTTAATGCTAGATCTAAGGCCTAGAATTGATGTTCCTCTGGTACATCCCTTTCAAAATGGTTAAGAAATATGTTGAAATCACCCAAGCCATCATAATAGAGTAACTTACATGCCTTAGTAGATACACAAAATAGCGATTTTTTAATCCAATTACATCTCAACTTAGAAACCTCGTGCAACCAATTCTTCCAGTTTTCTAATTCTTCGTCTGAATCTTATCGAAAGGAACTACCATTCTCCCATCTAATCCTTCCATCGGTAGAGGGATTGATCCAATCTTCATTTCATGTAGTTAACTTATAGATGTGCTCAATGTCGTCATCTTCATAATAGTCATGGTTCAATTCTGTGTATTGCGCACCCTCGACTAGATCCAACAGGACAATTACTTGAAGTTCATTCTTTTCAAATACCATGCTTTGCTTCTTTAAGTTAATGATTACATTCATGTCAAAGGACCAATAAACCCTAAGGAATGCTGGATATGGACTACTATCATCAACAATCTCAATAACTTCGAAATCAGCCACTTCTCTTGCACCTTCAATATCTATAGTTACTCCATGTAGGTGCCCCATTGGAATTATCTTTTGTTGGTTTTCCATGCGTAGTTGAATTAGCGACCAATGTAACTTAGGCTTTCCCATATGTTCCCAAGTCTACTTCAGCAGTACGTTAGCATCGGAGCCCAAGTCTAGGATTACCTGATCCATTTCAAAATCACCAAAGTACGCAGTCAACCGCATCTCCCTACCATTTCTATTCTTGCTTTGGTTTACCTCATTGACTGTGCATTGTCCTAGTAATGGCTTATCCTTGCTGGAACAACTATATATCATTTCTGGTAGTCCTTCTACTACCTTCTGATCTCATAATAACTTCATGCAGGTCTGTAGAAATGATTTTAACACTGTGGGATCTTAATCTTGTGTGGCAGTAGCATCTTCAGGTTTCTCCTTTCGCAAGGTTATTGACATTTGGTTCTGAGATGTAGAAGTACCTGGACCCATAAAAATCTTTCTTGGCTCCATGAATGTCTCTTTTTCTTTATGTAGATCAAACCCAACATTCTTCTCACTAGCTTTTTTGAACCTTGAATCCGATTTTGGTTGGTTTCCTTCGATCTTGTCTTCACTAGTGGCTACACCGCTTCGCGTGATTGTTTTGACACTAGGATCATCTTTGCATGGCTCGGATCTCATCATTTGAATATTTTGTGTCAGCTGCTAGTTCTTCTTCTTTATCCTCATTATTAAGATTGAGAAATCTTCTATAACATGATCAAATTAACGACAATACTAACATGAAGGGTGAGCTGGATTTTGAAAGTCGCGAACAAAGTGTCCTGGTTCCCCACATTTGTAACAAATAAGCTAGCCCCGACCTCTTCTATCTCCTCTTCCTTGTCCTCTTCCTAGTCCTTGGAATCCTTCGCGAGTTGTAGGTGAGCCTTGGTCATTTTGCACGTGGTTTTCAACTTGCATTCTACGTAGTAGAGTTCGGTCCATCATTAGTTCATAGCTTTGAAAATTCCTCTCGTCATGACCAACTGATTTATAAAAGTTACAAAAGAGTTTCTTAAGAGATTGTATAAACTTCTGTAATAGGGAACAATTATCTGTCAAATGTTGGCCTGACACTTGGCAGATACTACACCAGGTACTTGCACCAGTGCTTGATCCAATAGAAGATGTTGGCTTTAGCAGGTTAGGATCTCCCATAGATATATGATCTCGAAATATAAGGAATTGATCCTTATCGTGACCTTCGACCTTGAATTTTTTGCACCAAACTTTAGAATGTGTATTTGACTTAACCTCCTTTTCCTTCTTCATATCCTATAACTCCATATGCAAGCTTTCTAGCTGCACCTGGATCTACTAAACTCCTACATTCTTATCCTGGATCAACGAGGCTTCTAGCTTCATCGCGATTTCCAACGCTTCGGCCTGAGACACAATCTTTTGTTAATATAATGACAATCTTAAGTGAGGTAATAACGAAGCTATATACTAGTACCTATGTTGTTCATATGAAATCTGAAGGTTAGCTTGACTTAGTAAGCACTTTAGTCACTAATCTATATCCCACGCAGACTCATTAACCCTTTGCTTGATCTTCTTGATCTCAGTCACAAAATGAGATTTTGACTTTGGCTTCGTAATTCCGTATTCAGTGCATCTTTTGTATTAGCCAATGAAGCAGCCAGATGAGTTGTATTGTATCTGATGTACTAGATAAGCACTTTGTCCAATAGCATTGTAACTAGTTGTGCTTTCTTCATATCATTATCGTTGATTTGTTCTTCTTTCCACATAGCCTCTGTGATGAACCAAAATTGTTCGAGATCCTCTGATCCTTGACCCCTAAATATAGGAATTTTCGTTGTATTTTCCATACTGAATAGTGGAGGTGGAGGTGGAGGTGTAGGTGCATGTGTATGAGGTAGCGACGAAGGTGGAGGTGGAGTGGTTGGCTGTTGAATTCCATAAGTACCTTTTTCCACCATATGCACCGCACCTTTGGGCGTACTAGGGCTACTTCGTTCTTCTTCACTTCTAGACTCTCCTAATAAGGGACTATAATCACTTTCGACAAATTTGTCTTGATCTACTATGAATCACTTTCCACTTTGCTTAGATCTAGCCAAACCCCTATTAAGCGTTAAGGTAAAGGCATAATTCCCTTTTCACACAAAAGCATTTTAATCCAGGTTTTTAATGATTTCAGGTACTTACCTCTCAGACATTTGAAGAATCGTTGTTTAGCTTCGCTATAAGACACATATGTATCTATTTCAAATTTAGTGATGAAACCGCCCAAAATACTATCAATCTTGTAATCAATAGCCCTCACAACCTTATAATCAGATATTTCAAGATGTTTTTCTAATCTTGTAGACCACACAATAGGATTGTCATGCTTCCAATTAGATTCACTATCCGCTAATTTGGATAGCCACTCATGTAACTTGCAAGGGAATGTTGAAAAGAAAATTTTGTGTACTTCTGTGTAGAGATACCTTTATAACCAATTTTATTTTGAAAAGCACGGATTCCTATTCTCTTGGCCTACAAACTCATGTAGCTTCCAATCTATCCACTTCTCGATTTCCTTATTATTTGGTATCCACTTACACCACATCACACATCCATGAGATAGATCCCAATCCCGACAGTGGAACCATTTGTTGGCTTGAGGGGGCTTGGACCTAGGTTTAGAGTTAATTTCACTAACTAACAAAACCCTACACTACGATCCCTTTCGGAAACAACCTACGTAGTGCAGGCTATAGTCTCACCTGAGGAAATATTGGGGGATGCTAGAACCAGGCTTCTACATCCAAAAGGCTATGTGATGAGGTTAAGGCATTTTTCTTCAGTTTCAAGTCTAATCTGACCTTTGCAAACCCTTATTCATGAACTTAAGTGGATTTCAGTTACAGAGAGTTAAAAACTTTACATAAACATCTAATTATGCATAAAATCATATATAATAATGGATCTAGATCTTCGTGGAACAATAAATTTGGAAATACAAATAACTATAATTCAAGTGCGTAAATAGAGAAAATACACAAGTATATGAAAATAGACACAAAATTTCTTCGAGTATTCGTTATTACTTATCTTCTTTATACAAAATTTACATACCTTACGCACACAGTTGCAGGGGCCCGCACACTCATTTGAGGACTTACCAAGGTCTCTGCATACTCAACTACAAGAGCCTTCCCCTTCACCTGAATACGAAAAGATCTAAAATTACAAGCTCATAAATATCTCATCCATGAATTGATTGATTCTCTTAGAATCATTAAGACACCTTTTAATACTCGTTTCTATTACAATACCATGGTCCACAAACCATGGGTGGATCTCAAAACAATACCAAAATATAAGGGATTTTGACCTTCCTAAAACCCCTTAACTCCTATTAACCTGCATGTTATGCGCTTCGCTCGTCAAAATGCAGAGGCTTACAATATTTTAACAAAACTGACCCAGGGGACCCCATCCCAATAGTTGCTAATCTCTGTTAGAGTGGTCCATGTTGGCTAATCCCAAATGACTTAGATCTTTTTGGAATCCACATGCACACCCTACTCATCAATTATTTAACATTGATATCATACCTAGCTCATGCCAAAGGTGAATTTATCCAAGTTAGCACATAGTTTGTGCTATTGTAGGGTTTGAAGGACTTGTCGAATGTGTTGCAAGTGCTCTTCCCAACTCTTGCTAAATATGAGGATTTGTTCGACATATATGACCACAAAAAAGTTGGTGAAGGGATGCGATATGTCATCTATCAACCTCATAAAGGTTGCAGGGGAATTTGTCAATCCCAAAGGCATGACCAACCACTCAAAAAGTCCCTCCTTGGATTTGAAGGTGGTCTTCCATACATCTATAGGTTCTATTGGGACCTGGCGATATCTAGACTTAAAATTGATCTTGCTCAAGTAGTTCCCCCCTTGAGATAGTAAAAAAGGTTATCAATCCATCGCATTGGATACATGTTCCTAACAATGACCTCTTTTAGTGCTGATAATCAATGCAAAGTCTCCATGTGCCATCATTCTTCTGTACAAGTACAATCAGGCTCCCACAAGGTGAGGAACTTGGCCGAATATTCCCTTTTTAAATCAACTCTTGGATCTTTCATTTAATTTATTCATTTTCTAGAATGGAGCTAAGATATATCATCCCATTGAGTATAGGTGCTCCAAGAGTCAGATTGATCGAATGCTTGACTTGACAGTGGAAAGGTACACCTATGGGTTAGGAGAATATGTCTCTATATTATTCCATGACCTTATCCACCTACTTATACTGTGTGGAGGAATCCTTCCCAGGGGCCATGAATGTGGCCACAATTTTCCCCTTTGATAGTGAACCTAAAAGAAAACAATTTTTTTGGTCTAGGATATGATCTTACTTCATTTCTTAGTAGAGATAAAAGAGATGGCAGTAGGTAGGGCTACCTTTGGTATCCTGTATAACTTATTTCCCAAAGTAATAATAATAGTGTGAGGCTTATACTCACACAATACATCATCCATGAAGGGCTTGATGAAAATATATCGTCCTTGGTGGAGCCACCCAATGGTGTATAACGATGGGTGTGGTGTGGTCAGTAGGCCCAACCACTTAATGAAATCTGCTGAGATGAGGTTATTTTTTCTTATGCTATCGATAATGAATTGCAGTAAAGTCCCCTTCACCCACATATGTGAGTGGAAGAGACGCTTCACTTCCTCTGGATCTTTCGGCTCAATCTTCTAGACCTTGTTGTTGAGAATGGTGGTGTTGGGCTCTACATCAACAATATGCTTCCCTTTTCGATTCTAATTTTTTGGTTCTAACTCAAAGTTGGAACATGTATTCGGCTCTTAAGCCTTCATATCAGCCACTAGTGACTTCTTGGGGTGACACTCACTTTTGTTGTGAGTGGGAATCTTGTGGAACTCACACCATTTTCATGTTTCCTTCTTTGCCTTCATGGTGTTATTCTTTGCTTGAGACTTTGATTGGTTTTCTTGGGTCATCCCGCATTGGCTTTGTCATTTTTTCTTTGATTTGAGGGTGGTTTTTCCTTACTTTGGATTTATAAATCCAAAGTCTCATTTCTTCTGTTTAAACTTATTCCTGATCTTGACATCATATCGATATGTGACACCAAGCAAGGAGATGTCCAATAACTCCATTTTGTATTGGATGTATTTGTGTAGATAGTCATATTACTTGAGTACCATATACAACTTATAATCCTTGATATCCAACTTCGTGTGAAGGGTATGAAAAATATTTTTGAACTTCAACATGTCTTGTTCCCTTCCCTACCACAGTGTGGTCCATTTTATGTACTTATCTTCATAGCTCCTGACAGGGTAATATTGTTCCTTGAAGGCATATCAGAAATAATTCCAAGTGGGTGTGGTTGAAAATAATTAGGGTTCCTTCTCGTCCCTCTGCTCATATTAGGTTTCCTACTAGTCCTTGAAGTGGGGGGTGACTTTGAGGAGTGCAAAAGTAATCTTTTCCCTATTGGAAAAATCATGAACAAAAAAATACCTTTCGAGCAGATTTAACCATTTATCTACATTGTCTACATTTATTTGGACTTCAAATATAGGAATTTCAATGTTAACTTGTACCTTAAAGGGAGTGGTGCCTCTGAGGTGGTTGTCGGATGAATATGCTTCACCTGTTGATACTTGCTGATGGATCTAGGAAAAGTTATCCATCATCTCATTCTTGAGGGATTCTTTGAGAACTATTTTGAAAGGATCTCCTACTCCCTCATCTTTCTTTTCTTCCACCATGGTAGTTCATCGGGGTTGGTAAAGCCAATCTTGCAAAGATTCAACTAGTTCAAGTCCTAACTCTTTATACCCCGACCTCATTGGGGACATGTACAAAAAAATAGAGGAAGAGCATACCGCTTTGATACCATTGATCTTGATTTATGCAAGAATGAAATAAATATAGATTTAAATAGAAACACAGAGCTATATTGAAAATTAAACTTCAATTCATTAATAACAAATACTCAAACTATTTACATGCATAATGGAAACAAAATAGATCAGGCGATGGTTCCTTATCTCTTAGAATAGATGTGATGACTACATGCCTTCTTAATTGTATTACAATGAGGCTCAACAACCTTTTTATTATTGAGAAATATTGGAAAACCATAAAAATCTAAAAATGTAACCCTAGGAGATTAAGAGCCAAGAGTTGGTGAGCCCCATTGGGATTAATTTGAACACCAACTTCCCGGGGTCGTGATTTGGTCATAAGGTCTCTAATTGCATGCACAATACCTCATTAGAAATAACTATCTGAGGACAACAAATTTTCCTGGAAAGTGCTTTCCCATCATTTATGGGCTTGGTGAATTTTTCAAGAAAAACATTGTTTAGGGCCTCATATCAGCTACAGAAGTTCAAGACCCGAAAAACTTCCAAAAATAGAAAGTTGTGATAGAGTTAAGGAAATTGAAAGGAAATAGTGTTGGGGGTCCAAGTGGAATAGGCAAGTGGCCACCAATATCCACCTGAATCAAAGGGAGACCAAGAAAGGGTTTCTTAGGTAGTGAAAAGGACTAATTGAATTTTTTTGCATTTATGACGAGAGATTGGTTTGTTGAAGTCACTAGGATTTTTATCAGTTGATATTAATGTATTGAGTTGCCTGCTAGAATATACACTAGTTTCCTAGCTAGGATTGTGCCATTGACACATGTGATAGACTGTATTCTTGTTATGTGAGGCACAACCCTATATGACAAAAAAATTGATACAATGACCCCAGGAAAAGGATAAAACCTATATGACAACAACCCTATTTTTCAAGAAATGACTTTGTGATAGTAACCATTAGATTAGTATGATAGTGACCTACATGTGACAAAGATAGTGTGATAGTAATCAAAATATTAACAGTGATCTAATTGACTATAGTAGTAATATTATGGCAATGACTTCTAAGTATTGATGTTGTTGAATGATGAAGTAGTATCTATGCATTTTATTTTCAAAATCTTATGCTAGGGTTTGAAAGTACGGTAACCTTGAAGTTAGCCAATAGTGATTTTCTAAGATGATCGTGGCATTGGTGCATGGCATGGATGTATCACTATTGCATTATTGAACATTAGGATTGTACCCTTGATATACATAAAAATGACCCATTGATATGGTGAGATGGAAAAATTGTTGGATTGATGGGATTGATGTGTTGCAGACAAATGCCATGTTGTTGTAGATCTAATAATATTGGACATAATTGACAAAAAACCTGAGCAATGATTTGAGTCATGGTTTTTGGTTGTATAGGGTTGACAGTGAGATTATTTTTATTGTGGATTGTTGAAGAAAGTGTGTCATAACACCTATGATAGTGATCATGATGTATTTATGGCCATGACTTCTAGGATGGAGCCACAACATTATGAATGAAAAAACTAGATTCATCTTGTATGATGGTTTTGATTTATGAGAAAGGTTTGATGAATGATGTATTGATGTTGAGTAGAGAGAAAACTATTGGTTTCGAGGGTTGAATTTGTGATATTTGGATATAACAACAAATACCTAGATGAATGAAATGTTCAATGAATTTAGCATGACAATGACACTAATGGAAGTGTTTCTGTGATAGTGATTTTCTATGGTGACGGTGATGAAATTATAAATAGTAATGGTTGACATGTTAATAGTAATGATTGGGAAAATGATGATATTATGAAAACCCCCTATGAATAGTGATCTACTGTAGTATTAGAGATAATAACAGTGGTAAATTGGAGCAGTGGAACTAGTAGGAGCAGTGATAGTGTGAGTGGATAAGTAGTGGGCATTAGCAGGAAACAATGGAAGTAGTGGTAGAAGTGTTGGTAGTAGTGGAAAACAATGGAAGTGAAGTGCAACAAAAAGGGTTGTAGCTTGATTGTAGTTAGACCATCTTCCCTGGTATGGGATCCCAAACCATTTAAGGGAGCATTTCTTCCTTCCAACATTGTTGGTAAAACCCCTTGGTGAGTCTTGCACTTCCTTCCAATTCGACTGGGAAATTTGTATGTAAACCATACATAACCAAATCTTGTTGAACAACAAATATCCTGTGTATTGATATTATGATGTGATGTTTCATGCTTGCATATAAAACATGTTACAGAATGAATTCTCACACAATTGGTAGATGCATAGAGATAGTGGGAGTTTGTACTGTCAATGAGAGTTACATCACAAGATCAAATGATGCCAAAGGAGAGCATATTGTCAAGGGGAGCCTATGTATTAGAAGATATGATGTAGCAAGTAAGTTTATTGTCGAAGAGAGGCTAAGAATAAATGATGTAGTCCTACGCTCATTTTCAGGGGGAGCTTGTAGATATAATACAACAGATAGGCATGTTGTAAGGGGGATCCTATGTTTTATAAGAGATGATGCAATAAGAAAGTTTATTGTCATAGGGAGATTTGAATAACTGATGCAGTCATAATCCCATAATCAGGGGCAACTTGTAGAGATGATACAATAGGTAGACATGTTGCTGATGGGAGTCACATCACATGGATATATTGTTAGCCGCCATTTTCCAATGATGTAAAAGGGGAGAGAATCTTAGAAAGAAATGAGGAAAAGAAGCATGAAGTCAAGGGAAGTTTAAGCAACACGCTGTGAGGTGTGTTGACATCAATGAAAAATGGGGGAGAATGTTAAACATGTCACCATTGATGTCAAATAAGATGTAGTAGGTACATGATGTCATCATTGATGTCCTGAGTATGTTGGACAAGAGGATGTAGATAATGCAGTGATGAAAATCCTAGCCCAAGGGTTTGAATTTCCTGGACAAAGGATATACCCCACACTTGTTAGATATTTTGATGATGTATATAACTAATTTTTCCTAGGAGACCCTCACTATTGGATTCTCCTTATCGAGCCAATTGCATTGGTATGTGGAGCATCCTATGCGCCTTCACGACTTGAGAGAAATGTTCAGTCAAATTTGAAGACCCAATTTGTGCTTTAAAATCCCTAAGGATTGTTGATGTGGAAAGTTAGTTGGTGTAATTTTGTGGCATAAAAGTATTGAATAATGATGTGGAAATATTGTTTTATTGAAGAGGAAATTTATTATTGGTCTAGGACTCTCCATGGGCCATTATTAAATTATGGGATCAAGGTATGGTTTTCTAAATTTAATGGTCCAAGGTGTGAAGAACGTTTTGGCACCACAAATTGAAAATTCAAAACAAAATTTTCCTCCAAAACCTTGATTTGACTTTAGTCTCAAATTTAAAATTCAAAAAAAAAAAAAATTCACCCCTAATTCCTTTTAGTTGGCCCATTTTAAATTTTTTCCAACAAATCTATATAAAGGAAGGTCATTTGGAACCTTGAGACATCAAATTTGTGAGGATCTTTTTCTCTATATTTGCAGTCTTCAAAATTTGAATGAGGAGACAATATTGTGGGTTTTTGGGGATGGAAATTTTTTAGGATCTCATTGGGATTTACTTCTTGTATATGGTGTGATTTGTAACTTAGAATGTGGCTCTATCAAAAGACTTGAAGCAGAGGATTTGGAAGGGTTTTTGGTTTGCAATTAATTTGGGATTCCTTTGGGTCTTGAGTTGTTTTCCAGGAAGTGCAAAAGAACTCTTCTAAAATCCACTTGAATTTAGTGCTTAAATATCATGCCTCTCTCTATATTCATGGATTGAAAAAATTTCATCTTTGAAGTTCTTGAGCTTTGAAATTGTCTCTCGGTCCTATGAAGTTCTTACAAATCTAATGAGAGGTATTGGGTCTACAATTTGGCATATCATTTTGGGTTTCACTAGTACAAGGGTTTCGTTTGGCATTCCTGTTGTAGGTAAATCCAGGTATTTATGGTATCTATGAAAATCCTTGTAGGAACATGTAATAACTCAGAATAATTCTTAAATGTTTGATATTCCAGCTGGAAGGCCGAACTCTAAGCATAAGAATTTGTTTATGGAATATTCTAAAGTGTTGTAGGGAAAAACTTTGCATATTTGTTCTCACCATGGAACAGGCTTGTAATGGTTGAATTTGAATATGAATACCCAAACCATGACACTTGCTAGTCATCCATAGGCAACATTAAAATGCATCCAACCACCGTATCATGAAAATCAAATATAGACTAAATCCGAGGAAGAAACAAAGATTATATATTGTTGTTTTAATGGTTCCACAGTGAGAATTATCATTTCCAAGAACTTGAGGAAGCTTCGTCACTTCACTACATGGTGGAAGTCTTCAATAATCACTAGAATTGATGGAATAATTCTTCTCTACAAAAGGGAGACCAAAAAAGGGTTTCTGAGACAATGAAAAGGACTAATTGAAGTTTCGTGCATTTATGACTAGAGATTGGTTTGTTGAATTCACTGGGATTTTTATCAGTGATCTTAATGTATTGAGTTTCCTACTAGAATATACACTAGTTACTTGGACAGGATTGTACCATTAATGCATGTGATAGACTGTATTCTTGTTATGTGATAGTGGGATGATAGAGATATACCTATGTATAGTTATGCATTTAAGATATATAAAATAGTGGCATATATGACAATATGGTGAAACTGGTTGTGACATTGTGATATATGAAAATAATGATGTATGATAGTGAGCCACATCCTTGTATGACATAAACCTTGATAAAATGACCTCAGGACAAGGATAAAATATATATGAAAACAACCCTATTTTTCAAGAAATGACTTTGTGATAGTAACCATTGAACTAGCATGACAGTGACTTAAATGTGATAGATATAGTTTGATAGTAATAATAATATTAATAGTGATCTACTTGGCTATAGCAATGATCCTTTTGTAATGAATTCTAAGTGTTGATGTGGTTGAATAATGTAGTAGTATCTATTCATTATATTTTCATAATCTTATGCTAGGGTTTGCAAAGTAGAGTAACCTTGAAGTCCAACAAAGTGATTCTTCAAGATGACTATGATATGGATGCATGGCATGGATGTATGATTATTGTATGACTGAACATTAGGATTGTACCCTTGATCTACATAACAATGACCCATTGATATGGAAGGATGGCACAGTTGTTGAATTAATAGGATTGATGTGTTGCATACAAATGCCATGTTGTTGCAATTCTACGAATATTAGACATAATTGACAGAGAACCTTAGCAATGGTTTGAGTCATGTTTGTTGGTTTTAAGTGATTGATACTGAGATTCTTTTGGTTGTGGATTTTGAAGAAAGTGTGTCATAACACCTATTATAGTGATCTTGATGTATTTATGTCCATCCCCTCTCAACAATGATATACTATAATAGTAGACATAACAAGAATGTTTCATTGGAGTAGTGGCAACAATAGTAGCAATGACAGAGTGAGTGGAAAAGTAGTGGGCATCAGTAGGAAATAGTGGCAGCATTTGTGGTAACAATGGATAGCATTGTGTTATGGCAGACAAATCATTCTTGTGGATAAGAGAAATATCCCTATATTCAATAGTTGAATCTAGTAATAGATAAACAAACTAGTAAATATTTCCCTGAGTTCATTCCTATTGAATCATAAGAAAGAATGTTGGATTATGAAATCCATACCTTTCAAATGAAATGCCTGATGAAGATCCTCACTATGGTTTGATGTAGCTCCTTAATGCTCAGAATCCAAACCTGCAAACATAATAACAACAAAGGGTCAAAGGCATATGATAGATAAATGGAAGTAAACACACAATACATCATCTCCATTGAACAAAACAATGGGAAAGAAACACTCTTTTGTATTAATATTGAATAAGAAGGAGAAATACAACCTTAGTCTTGATGTTGCAAGCCTCTTCCCAGTAGTCTCCAATCCTTCCTCTAACGATAAGTTTCGAGCCTCAATCCAGCAATATAAGTTTACATTCCAAAAGTCCTCTCTTTATCCTCTGGTCTCTATTGAATTTATAGGACAAGAGGACGAGGTTTGAGATCCTCTTCTTAAGCGATGAGATCCATAAAGAGAGGGATTAGGGTTCCACAAAGAGATGGATTTTGATTCATGAACCAAGGGCTGAGGCCCAAGTGTGTAGGATCTTGAGACCTTTTGGTTGAGAAATATTCTTCCAATAAGGTTTCTAGAGTTTTCTTTTTATTTTTACCCACATTAAGATATTTACGCAGGTTTTAATGGAAGAAAAAGAACAGGATTGAGTAGGCCACAATGGTCATAAATACACTTGTGCAGGAAATTGCTAGGGAAACTACACAAGTTCTTAAAAATAGGTTTTTGAGCAATGTAATCTAGGATTCTTGTTGCCTTTGGGAATGTTTTGTTTCCAACATTGTAGGGGAATTCTTGGAACATTTCATCGAATAGCAAGAGATTCAGATTGGCGGTCATTTTCCTAAAGGTGAAAAAATGATGTGTTACACATTGGCAGTGAAGTGTAGTAGTAGAGGCTACAACTTGATTGTGTAAGTTGGGCCATTATTCTTGTAATAGGAACCTAAACCCTTTCAAGGACCACTTGCTTCCTTCAAGCATTCCTAGTAAAACCCCTTAGGGAGTCTTGAAATTCCTTCTAGTTTGAATGGTAAAGTTTTATGTAACACATGCATAACCAAAACTTGTTGAGCAACAAATCTCTTATTTATTGATATTGTGATGTGATGTTTCATGCTTCCCTAATACTCTTAATGTTTTAATTAATTAACTAACTAATTGTTAAAAAGAGGGGAATATTGATTCACCCCCCTCTCAGTATTTCCAACATGGTTTTCTTTTCATTGCTAACTAATTTTAATTTATGCCACTATTTTTTATTATTTGTATAGATTTGGAAGGTTTTATTTTTTGTAAATGGAAAAAAAAGTTGTTCTTTTCATTCGTACTTATTTGACATATTAAACTTTTACATGATTGATTTCTAGTTTGATAATAAAAGTGAAATGTTTAATTATAATTACTTTTAAAATATAATTTAAATGAGTTTATTTAATTGTTTATGTGGTGATATGGATAAATTATATGTGCCTTAACACAATGTAATTGATGTTTTCAATTCATATGGTTATAGCAGTAATCTATAACATGTCATGAATATTTCATTGAAATATTTCATCACAATAGATCTTATAATAACCAAATTCCTACACTATCGGTAAATTAATTTTCCCATAAGTTCTAAACTAATTAACTAATAGTTTTGCTTGAATTTTACAAAATAACTAAAATACAAAAATGAAAGAAGAAGGGAAGTATACACTATCCACACAAATGAATGCAAGATTTATCCTAGGAAACCCAATATCGGATAAAACGCAGCTAGAAGTTGGAGGGCATGTGCTTTACTTTATTTGCTTCAACTATACCTTTTGAAGGGTGTTATTATATCCTCCTCCTCTATATTCTTACCAAATACCACTATATATTTTTTTCTTAGCTATGGAAAATATAAAATGCTAAGGAATGGTACCCCTTCTCCTATTAGTGGCCTAGTATTTAATGTAGCCCCATAGCCATCTAGGGGTAAGGTTTTTCCTTCCTCAATTAATCTGAATTGGATCCAAGAAAATTATTAGAGTTCTATGACTGTATCAAATCAAGACAGACTTCAAACTTGTGAATAATGAGCTATCAGGAAGACCTTTGGATAGTGGCAGTTTGTAGCCAGCAAGGAACGATGAGGACCTCGGTCAAAGCGCGCTGACCGAGGCCCATGGAGACCGCGCCGGATGCAAACTAGCAGTTAGGAAGCCCAGATCAGAAAACGGAGGTCGTTTCTAATGCACAATTATGGGAAAAACCCCTTGAAATGGAAAGCTCAATCATAGGGAAAAGCCGAAAACCATGGGCAAAGCACTAAAGCGAAAGGCGGGTCCCGTGCCCCAAAACTGGCGGAATATCGGAGGCATGTTGGGCGGTAAGTTGAATTGTTAGGAGACCCAGCGATGCCATACAGTGAACGATGCGTGTCCAGGAAATGAGAGAGAAAACCACCTCTCATCGCGGGCTAACATCTGAGCAAGTCAACCATGCGATAAGAGTGAACACCATAGGATCTGGGGGCTCCAAATCTAATGGCGGAGGATGCACTCATTGGGAAACCGGATTTGGAGGGAGAATTAAGTGACATCATATAAAAGTCTGAAGTCTAATTTGACCGCTGAGCTAGCGGATGAATTATTACACAGAGTAACTAAAATACCAAACCATTTGAGGAAGAGCTAGCATAGTTTGTGGGAGGACAAGTGGCCACTTCCCTGTGAGACGTTACACAGTGGCGATGATGCAGAGTAGGGAACTCCAAGAAAACTTCAGCAGGCAATTCGAAGGGGTAGAAGAGGAAAAAAATAGTCATGAGACGTATTGGCTTTAAGCAATGAATAGATAGAGAACAAGGGAAAGGAGAGGAAGAAAAAAACATTGTCAGAAAGAAGAGAACAGTGAAGAAGGAGACAAAAGAGGCAGAAGTAGACGCAGAGAGCCGAGTTGACCTGTAGAGCTAAGGCAACCTCTAGCAGACAGAAGGCTTGAGAGGTTCAAGCAATCCTTGTGAGGGTATCTTTCAGGAATTGAGTACCAAATTGGACTCATCCCATCAAGACTAGTTGAAGTCGAGACTTATTAAGGAAGAGTCTATGCACTCTAGTGGCTTGGGGAATCCAAGAACCCCTACTGAGCATCCTCTGTTTTAGGAGACTCAATTTGAGTTCCTCGTTGTAAAAAAACTGCTTTAAGACACAATAAAATAAGGCCACCACTAAAAGCTGGACCGGAGACGTTGCTTAGGAGGATTGGGTGAACTCCTTATTAATTTGTTGTGTCCTTGTATTTGGTTACTGTGTTTCTCTTACCGTTTTCCATTTTCCCGTGTCTATGTATTTTCCAATCTTAACGATCTGTTGCCTAAGATAACATAGACACACACTAGCACATGAGTCTGTAATACCTTCATTCATTCATTAATTAACTAAGGTCACTCATGAGTGATTTTCAGATCAAGTGGTATCAGAGCCCTAGGCTATTAAGGTTAGACAAGCTTGTGTTGGAATTAGTTGTTGAATGCTAACTAGATCGAAGCTCAAATTAGGAGGAGAGTTGGTCGAAACTAATCCTGAAATTGGGAGAGTCTATCCTTGGAAGACAATATCAGAGGAAGGTTCTATGGGGCCAGACCCTTAATTCTTATATAGTTTCCTAGCCCTAAGGTCCATGGTAGTGGAAATGTATAAGGACTTTAGAAAACATAAAGATGAAGATTCATCAGGCTCCAAACAAGACAAAGGAAAACATGAGTCTCTCCTCCATGACCACTCAGAAGGAAAAGGGAAAGAAGAAAGCTTTCTCACACCTCCTAATAGACCTGAACACAAAAGGAAGGCAACTTTGATTAAACTAGATGTTAAATTTGATTTACCTATATATGATGGAGAGTTGAATGTAGAAAAGATGGACAATTGGATTAGACAAATTGATGTTTCTTGCAGAGTGCAGAGTATTGACTCAGACAAGAGAAAGATTTAGCTGGAAAGCCTATGCCTTGGAAGTACTACCTTAGTTTGGTGGGAAGGCAGGACCCAAGCAGTTCTATCCATTGGCCTACATGCAGCAAGCCATGATGAGATGGCAAACTTTTCGATAGTTGTAAGGGAAAAGTGTACAAGGATACACCCAAGAATTCAGAAAGAGAGCCTTGATTCTAGGAATCTCATTAGACTCACCTGAGACTCTGTTGAAGTACATTGGTGGTCTACACAACTACATGAGGCACACTATCCTCATGTTTAATCCCACTAGTATAAATGAGGTATCTATTCAAGCTACTCATCTAGAAGCTAAGGAAAGAATTGAAGTCCAGAAGTTGGGGGATCATCCCAACCCACTGCAAGCAAGAATAAGGAGAAAAGAAAAGAGAAATGGAAAGCAAGGAAGGCTAACACTACACAGAAGAGCATGTCTTCATGCACTCACTGTAAGAAGGATGGGCATGATGATGAGCACTGTTGGATTCTTCATCCAGAGCTAAGACCTAAGAAGTTCGAGGGCAAGAAGAAGAAGACTGCTATAGCTATTCAGAAAGATTTGGGGTCAGACTCAGGAGACAAAACAACTATTGCACCACAGGTATAAGAGGTATGAATTTTGAAGCATCTACTAGTAATTCTGCACAATCTACTATTGATGAAGAAAATGAGAGAAAAAGACATGAGCTTTTCCATATTCGAGTTATTCCCAAACATCAAAAGATTGATACTTTGTTTGATAGTGGCTCGCAAATAAATTTAATTTCTAAAGCAATTGTAAAGAAATTGGGATTAGTGACTACAACTCACAAGAAACCATACCCATTAGGATGGTTAAATGATAAAGCACAACTACCAATGACTAGACAATGCAAACTCAAGTTTTCTTTTGGGTCAACATTTGTAGATGAGGTTGAGTTAGACATAATTCCTTTGGATATGTGTGGAATTGCTTTAAGAAGTCCTTACTTGTATGACAGAAAAGCTATTTTCTATAGAGTTGAGAACAAGTATCTACTTGTTAAAGATGGAATCGAATACTTTGTAAGGGCTCATAAGCTCAAGAATGACTATACTCTCATAAACTCAGGGCAGATGAAACGAATGATAAATCCATGCAAACAATTTTTTCTTATGGTTGTAAATTAAAAGAAACCTGATAAAACCAATGTATTTGAGGGTTGTAATGCTAAATGACAAGCTGATTTAGAAAAGGTTGTTTCAGAGTATGATATCTTGTTTCAAGAACCTAAAGTTCTTCCACCCGAAAACGAAATAGTGCATGATATTATTTTGCAGCATGGTGCTCCATTGCCTGACATTAGAATGTACATGTTGTCCACTTTAGAGAATGCTGAAATCAAGAAGCAGGTGCAGCAGTTTCTCGAGAAAGGGTTCATCAGATCTAGCACATCAACAAGTGGGTTGCCAATTGTCTTGGTGAGAAAGAAAGATGGCTTGTGGAGAATGTGTATTGATTACCGAGCAATGAATAAGATAACAATAAAAAACCGTTATCCCCTTCCTTGCATAGATGATCTTTTAGATCAATTGAAAGACGTTATTTATTTTTCCAAGTTAGACTTGCATAGTGGATACCATCAGGTCAGAGTTGCAAAACAAGATGCATGGATTACTTCTTTTGAAACAAAGCAGGGATTTTATGAGTGGTTGGTTATGCCCATTGGCTTAAATAATGCTCCTCCTACTTTCACGAGACTAATGAATGATGTACTCAGACATTTTCTTGATGATTTTGTTATTGTGTATCTGGATGACATTCTGATATTTAGCAAAACATGGGAAGAACATTTAAAGCATGTTAAGCAGACACTAGATGTTTTGAAAAGGGAAAAACATTATTTTAAACTCTCAAAATGTGAATTTGGCAAAACATCTCTGAATTATTTGGGACATATAGTAGGGGGTGGTGAATTGAAGATAGATCCCTCTAAAGTGGCATTCATTGCGAACTGGCCTAAACCCAAATTTGCTATAGAAGTTAGAAGCTTCTTAGGAGTAGCACAATAATGGAGAAAGTTCATTTCTAACTTCTCCTTAATTGCATCTCCCTTACATGCTTTAACAAGATTGAACAAGGTGTTTCAGTGGGTAGGCAAACAACAAAAAGCCTTCGACACCTTGAAAGAAAAGATTAGTATAGCACCTGTACTAGCACTGCTTGATCTTCAAAGACCATTTGAGATCCAAACGTATGCTAGTGACTATGCCATGGGAACAGTGTTGACACATCATGGGAAACCCATATGTTTTCATTCTAAGACATTTAATTATGCAGTAGTTAAATATCCTACATTGATAAAGAATTGTATGCATTAGTACAAAGTGTGAAAAAGTGGAAACATTACTTAATGGGCAAAGAGATAGTAATACATATTGATCATCAACCACTTCAATATCTACACTCCCAAACTAAGTTGCAGCAATCAAGACACTGTAGATGGATGGGTTTTCTACAACAGTTTCATTTGGTCATCAGATATAAGAAGGGCATACACAATAAAGTTGCAGATATGTTATCTAGACCCATTATAAATGCATCTACTATACTTAAGCATAATTCTGTGTTACATGAGAGCTACATTTGAACAATATGCTCAAGATATAGACTTTAAAGATGTATATGCAACTTTAAGTCAAGGCAAATGAATAAAAGAATTGGATTATCATGTAAAGGACCAGATCTTATATCATTGTGGGAAGCTATGCATTCCACAAACTGAAAAGTAAAGATAATTCGAGAAGCACACACTTCTCTAATATCAAGTCATTTTGGGGTAAGTAAAACAGTTGCACAGCTGTAAAGATTTTGTTATTGGTCAAAAATGAATGAGACAATTTCTAGATATTTAAGAGGGTGTACTATGTGTGCTAAAAGCAAGCCTAGCAATAGAAAACTAAGCTTGTACACTCCATTACTAGTTCCTTCTCACCCTTGATAAAGTGTTTCCATGGATTTTGTTGGAGGACTGCCTAAATCTAGGAAAGGTCATGATTTTTTGTATGTTGTTGTGGATAGGTTCAACAAAATGTGTATTTTGATACCTTGTAATAAACAAATTACAGCTGAACAAACTGCAAAACTATTCTTTCAACATGTATGGGTTCATTTTGGATTACCCACTTCCGTTGTATTTGATCGAGACACCCGATTTGTGGGAAAGTTTTGGTCAAGTTTGTGGGAACTGATGGACACCAAACTGAAGAAAAGCACAACTTTTCATCCACAAACAGATGGCCAGACAGAAATAGTTAACAGGATAGTGATCCAGATGCTCATAGGATATTGCAGCAAACATCCTAAGCTTTGGGATGAGCATTTGTGTTATGTGCAGCATGCTTACAACAGAGCAAAAAATTCTTCTACACACAGATCTCCTTTTGAGACATGTTTTGGTTTCACACCAAGGTCTCTTTTGGATTTTGTATTTGGTAAAGACACCACAGTTGAGGGACACAACAATGTGGACAGGGCAACTAGGTTCATTGAACAAACCCAAGAGATCCACCAGGTAGTACAGGAAGAGCTGGAAAAGAGCCAAGCCAAATACAAGGCTAGGCATGACAAACATTGGATGGAGCATAGTTTCCAAGTTGGTGACCAGGTTTGGTTGTATATCAGCAAGGACATAATGCAAGGTGAAGGTAAAAAGCTAAAGCCTATCAGGTATGGACCTTTCAAGATACTTGAGAAAATTGGTGAGAATGTTTTTCGCCTTGATCTACCAGCTTACATGCACATCTACTCAGTCGTAAATGCAGATTACTTGAGACTATTTGAACCTTCACTAATTGAGGATCTCAAAGAGTAGAGTCAATTGCCTTCCATTGATGACTTGTTACCTGAATATCTTAATTAATTGCAGGAAGACACAGTTCTAGACAGAAAGGTAAGGACGACGTGTAGTGGAGATGTTGAGTACCTCAGATTTGGGCTAAAGGGTTCAAAGCCGAGCAGTGCAAAGTGGATAGAGATTAGACAAGTGAGACTATTGTACCCTCACTTATTCAATGCTGAAAACCAACTTTTGGTGGTCCAAAAGCTTTTTTAGTGGGAAGGTCGTGATCCGAATTGGATCCATGAAAATTATTAGAGTTTTATGACTGTATCAAATCAAGACAGACTTCAAACTTGTAAACAATGAGCTATTAGAAAGACCTCTGGATAGTGGCAATTTGTAGCCAGCAAGGAATGACAAGGACCTCAGTCAAAGCACGCTGATCGAGGCCCATTGAGACCGCGCAGGACGCAAACTAGAAGTTAGGAAGTTCGGATCAGAAAAAAGAGGTCATTTCTGATGTGTGATTAGTGATAAGCTAGGCAAATCCCTTGAAATTGAAAGGCTCCAAGCACTTAGTCAGAAGGAAAAGCCAAAAACCATGGGAAAAGCGCTAAAGTCAAAGGTGGGTCCCGTACCCCAAAACTAGCAGAATATCAGAGGCATGTTGGGTAGTAAGTGGAATTGTCAGGAGACCCAGTGATGCCATATAGTGAACGATGTGTCTCCGGTAGATGAGAGATAAAATCGCCTCTCATCGCAGGCTAACATCTAAGCAAGTCAACCATGCGATAAGAGCGAACACCATAGGATCTGGGGGCTCCATATCTAACGACGGAGGATGCACCCAATGGGAAACTGGATCTATATGGAGAATTAAGTGATGGCATATAAAATTCTGAAGTCTGATTTGACAATTGAGCTGGTAGATGAATTATTACACAGAGTAACCGAAATACCAAACCGTTTGAGGAAGAGCTGGCACAGTTCATGGGAGGACAAGTGGCCACTTCCCTGTGAGATGTTACACAGTGGCAATGACATAGAGGTAGGGAACTCCAAGTGAAAAATAGCAGGTGATTCGAAGGGGCAGAAGAGGAAATGAACAGTCATGAGACGTATTGGCTTTAAGCCATGAACATACAGAGAACAAGGGAAAGGAGAGGAAGAAAAAAACACTGTCAAAAAGAAGAGAATAGTGAAGAAGGAGAAAAAAGAGACAGAAGCAGATGGAGAGAGACGAGCTGACCTGCAGAGCTAAGGCAACATCGATCAGACAGAAGGCTTGATAGGTTCAAGCAATCCCTGTGAAGATAACTATCGAGAACTGAGTACCAAATTGGACTCATCCCATCAAGACTAGTTGGAGTCGAGACTTAGTAAGAAAGAGTTTGTGCACTCTAATGGCTTGGGGAATCCAAGAACCACCCTACTAAGCATCCTTTGTTTTGGGAGACTCAATTTGAGCTCCTCATTGTAAAAACTATGCTTTAAGACACAATAAAAGAAGGCCTCAATTGAAAGCTGGACCAGAGATGTAGCCTAGGAGGATTGGGTGAACTCCTTACTAATTTGTTGTGTCCTTGTATTTTCTTCTGTGTTTCTCTTATTGTTTTCCATTTTCCCGTGTCTATGTATTTTGCAATCTTATCGATCTATTACCTAAGATAACATATACACACACCAGCACATGAGTCTATAATACCTTCATTTATTAATTAATTAACTGAGGTCACTCACAAGTGATTTTCAGATCATCAACCCTCAATTCATGTGATAAAATTTTGTACTTTCTAAAATATTGTCTAATGTCCACACATGGATAACCCCACATGTGTGAGTAATGGGGGCCAATATGGTAGTGAAAAATGTATTTAAACATGTAGGAGGTATAACCTTTGCTTACGAGCTTTAATTTAAGTGATTTTTTCATTGTTGGAAATGTCTCAATGTATAGATCAATGTTCAGGGTTTTTGCAAAAGTTTTAGGCACTACAACCAAAAAACTGCTATTTGATGCCTCAAAAGGAATCTAAAAGGTGTTAGAACCAAAGCTTCCAAACTTGGACTTGCCACTAAAATGACCATACATGCCAATTCTTCCAATTTTTTTCCCCAAAAGTACCAAGATTGATGAAAAATTATATGATTCTCTAATATGAATCAAACACATCAAAATAAAAATGTTGGATACTGTTATCGGGAATAGTGTCCACTTGGAGCTACTATTCCCATTAAGACTGGTAGCTATCTTAGAAACAAACAAACTAAAACTACTTTCGCTTTCCTTTATGAGAAGTAGATAAGAGGGGAACAAAGGACACCAACCTTAATCTTGCGCTTGGTTCCTTGCCCGGTTCCTCTCCTTTCTGATAGATCTTTGCCGCTTCTTCTTCTTCTACTCAGCTTCAAAGAGCACCTATGGAATCAAAGCAACATAATACTATCAAAGAACAGATATCTACAGTCATAAACAATACAAGAGTAGATATGTATTGACCACACAAATGCATATACAATCGAACATACAAGAATGTGGAGGAAAACGCGAATAGCTTTATTAATATCAAGAATAGCGAACAGGATTACAACCAAATGTTCTGACCCAGCATCATCCTACAGCATGAAAGCCCTTCTTCACCTCATGTAAAGCTTAGATCACCCAACACTATGATGTTGCACCAAGAAACCAACAACACTTCCTTACAAGATACAAGATTCCAGCCTTTGGATCTCTGTGATGAGGGATCCATATATAGATGATTGTATCGGGTGAGTCAGCTTTTGGGATTTTGATTAGTGTCCTCTCTCTGATATTTTTTGATTCCACTTGGAGATTGATGATCTCTTACTCATTCTTGGGCGAAATCAGAGAGGCAAGTGTTAGAGGAGAAGTTTTCGGAGGATTCCGTGATCTTCCACCTCGCAAACTGTCCCTGCCATTTTTCCATTCTCGCCCATCGCACCCTATAGAAGGGCTTTCCAGTATGCATCGCACCTTTACACTGAGTAGGTGAGATGCATCACACCCTCTGCACTGGGCATTCTGTACGGTCTAGTTTTGACCAGTTCTTAGCAGTTTTCTTTGGAGAACTTCTGGGAGATGATGTAATCAGCTGACCTTGTTCCTTTAGAGAGTGAAGCAACACTTTTAAGGACCTAGGAGCCCTTGGTTTATGGAGATTTATGATAGGGGTTGCAGTGCCCAAAAATGTCTATAACAGTTGCCCCCTAAAGCATGAGGTCGTTAATCTTCTAATGTCGAGTGAAATGCTTTATCATGAGGATCTGAAGTTGTTTCGAGCTGGAAGGCGACCTGTAATAAGATATAATACAATACATTATCTTCATAATATTTTTCATGATCTAGCTAAGGCGGGCATTCCCATGCTCAGCTTTATAAATTCATTTCATGTGCATAGGACAGACAACCGTCTATGTAGTAGACTGATGATTCAGATGGAGTCATCATCCTTTGATTTGGATGATCATCTGTTCGGCAACAATTCACATTTGATGTCTTTATATTCCTGAATATATCGCAGCCTAGATAGATGAAAATATATCCGGGGTCTTCAAAACTCATTCAATCTTCACTCGAAGTACAAGTCGATCCATGTGAAATATTCTCTGGAGTCGAACATGGAAAGACATCACCTGATTACCAGCCAATGATGTAAGTTGTTAACAGGCACGAGAGGAATCACCAATAATGACAATGACCCTCAAGGTACTACAGTACAATTCACGTGGTGTAAAAAAGGGACTTGGCATCAAACACCACACAAAATCTCTCAGTTGAAGGCCATTGATGTAAACTTCGCCGAAAGTGAGAAACTTGCCATTGAGGCATGCAAGCTTCAAAGTACTGAAAGGGGTTGTTCCTAGGTCGACTTCTCGGATAATGCGCTGATGTCGACAAGAAGAAACCTGTCGTAGGAGGGCCTTAATGAATCCCATATCTATGACACAGAACAGAGCAGATGATTTTGGAGTTGAAAACGATCTAATGATACAGGGTTCAGGGTGGTGGTCATGAAAGAATGGAGCATGAATGTATTGCAGCGGATGAGACACAGGTGAATTCTCTGAGCGACTCCTCTTGAACATACCAACGACACTGACATCGATTGTTAGAGTTAACCCCAAATATGAATGGTGTGATGGACCAATGGTGATATGACTAGTGAATGGAATAACCGAACCCGACTTGGACGGAGTGAAAGTGTCATGTTCAAGAGCGACTTGCTACCAATAAAGTTTCTTCAATTTTTCTTCCCAATTTTCCCCAGTCAATGCTGACCAGTACCTCTTTATTTTTATCAAGCTTGAGGAGGATAACATATGCTTGTTCTATAATCCACTCTTCGGGAAAACCCATCGCTATGTTTTAACGAGCCTAGCAGCAGTGAAACTCGTTCTCGTCCATTTGGACAAGTTTGTCACTATTGATTTTAACGAGTTTAACGACAATGATAAATCAGTCCTTTTTCAATTTTATAGTGTCTGAAAAGGGACGGGAAGGAAACTCCAATAATCCTTTTTCATTATATAATCCCTTAAGTCCAAAAAAGTATAAAATCATACAAAAGGGATGAATTTTCAATAGTTTTAACGAGCCGAACAAGACAAGCGCTCGATCTTTTTGTGTCATAATCCCTCAGGTCTAAAAAGATTAAAATCTAGAGGAGGGATAGCACTTCCGATGACTTTAGCGAGCTGGAGAGGCCAATCGCTCAATAATATTTTCATATTTTATGAGTCAGATGAAAAGAGCTTAAAGGAGACTCGTTTTTGAGGAACGAGTGATGATTTCGGGTAGCAGCTGATTCCAGGTAAGGTTTGGAATTTTCCAACCACGGTAGTGTCACAAGGATGGCTAACAAGATCACTCACCGCAAATGTTCCTCAAAAGGGTAAACAATCAAATGGAGGCGTATGATCAGCTAAAATAGAGTGGAGGTGATGATGAGAACATGACCAAGGCTCAAAAGTTGATGATAATGCATTCACAATGGTTGTTTACCGGAGATTGGTTCATTTTTTAATGAGCTTAAACTCTTGGGGAAACATTTGCTCATTGCTTAGGTTTAATTTTTAACGAGATTGAACTCCACATAAAAACTGCTCGTGGTGGGTTTATTTTTTAACGAGCTTGAACCCTGTGGTAACACTGCTCGTGATAAGTTTGCATGCCCCCAGCATAATAACGCAAATCGAGGTGCATGCCCCCCAAGCTTCATTACATTCAAC
>APFE030843768.1:3510-34068 GCA_000404065.3 Pinus taeda | reverse complement strand
GTTAACCTACAAATGACCCTCCATGCGCTTTAAATAGAATTCATGGACCAATCGGGTGTCAAGCCACGGATCAAGTGTTGGTAATACCGAGGATAGAATGAACCGTCGGATCACTACATATCGTGACCGTCGGATTGTAAGTTACAAAATGTACAACGGTAAAGAAAGACACTTTACCTAACTCTATACTAGACCAAGTTGAACTTAACTATTTCCTATGTGTCGGAATATCCTAACACCCTCTGAACACTTCTACCCAATTGTTACTTGTTTGATGGCATCCTTCTTCTCGTTGTAATCCTCAATTCCAAATAGTTTACCAACTTTGATACACCTTGATGTAGGAAAATTCACTTCTTCCTACAATGTCCTCTTCGAGGCACCTGCAACCTTAACTTATAATATGATCAAGCTAAGTAGGCAACATTACCCATATGTAAAACATGCTCATTAACAAAGTTTTATTCTTGATTTCCAACGCTTATTTAATGACATCCCCAACTACTTTTAAATAAGGTAATATAGCTCTCACCTCTCCAACAATTCACACAAATTGATCCACTTCAATGAGTCCATGCATACCCAAATTAATGTTTTCATGACAACTCAAAGCATTTAACAAAACAAAATATAATACAATGAGTCATAAACAAAGCCTTTAGCAAATCTGTGTTTCCATTAACAAAGAAAAGTTATATGTGCATAACCTCATAATCATACATTTCTCTCTTAGCCTAATTCCACATTCCTTTGGCCATTAGTTCTCATTTCCCTTACGGTTACAATAAATAGAATGAAGAAATGTAATATCTTTCCAAATCCTAAAAGAACTACATAAATCACCCATAAATCAGTCCATAAAGTAGATTTTCCTAAATCCTCAAATCACTGCATAAATGATTTTTTTCTAAATTCTAAAATCACTCAATCTATCCCTAGAATCTCTCATGCTTTTGAAGATGGATTTTCTTTTTCCTTACACAATCTCACTTATCCATAGTTTTTCCAAAACTATGGCTCATTAGTTCTAAAACTCGTAAAATCTACCAACTTGGAAAATACAATTTATTTACATAGAAGAATATAAATTCTTCTAAAAAATAAAGACCCAATTTTAAAGTTTTTTCATATTGAAGACTTAATGGATTGGAAGCTCAAATGCTCCTGCATCAATCATTCTAGCCATGAATTAGTTCTTGTGGTAGCTATGGGCATTTTTGGATTTGTATGATCTTTTTTGTTTGTTGTAGTGTGTTTTTCATCTTAATTCTATGGTTTCAAATATTCTATGGTGCATATTGTGATTTTAAGAGTTATGATTATGAATTTATTAATGTTTTGTCTTTATTAGCACTTGTAAATTGGTTTATATTTATTTATTTAGTTTAAGGATTATACATTTTTAAAGGTGGTAGTGGAAAAGTATAGCATCACATGTCTTCTTGATTCACTTTTCACTTTGTTATTTAGAAAGTCAACAAAACTATAGAGAAAGAGGTTGCGAATATATAGGTACAAATAATGGAATTGTGTCAACCATAATAATATGAAGAAACATGTTGATTAGAAATTCATTAAGAAAGATAAGAACACAATCTCTAAGTGGGGTACTACCCATGACCTCGCATACGCAATAGGTGGATAGGGTTATGGGGGAGGTGAACCCTGATGCACCCTAGTTTCCTGCTTGGTTAGGGTATGCCTCGTTTTGAAATTTTCAGGGGTTATTAGGCACCCTATACTATAAAAGACGTAACTACTAGCAAGTTGTAAATAAAATCTTCTTACTTACAAAAAAAAAATAGAAGAAGAAAAGACATGTCAAGTCTAAAGATCTAAAGGATAAAGTGAAAAAGTTTGAAGGTGAGGTGTCTACTCATGGGTTGATCAACATGCAAGATCAAATTTCCAAAGGCAAGGGAGATAATGACAATTTTTTCATGAGTATTTCTCAAGAGTTGCATACTGACAGACTAGGCAGTAACTCCTCAAAATCACTTCGTTATATTCATTCAGGTTGGACTTTATTATATACATGAGGGAGAGACTGCTCATTTCATCTCCCGGTGACTCTTAATATTTTCTATTATCTATTTACATTAGTTACACTTATTCACCCAATCTTAATGATTAGGTGTCAACATTCCCCCCCCTTAATCTGAAGGGATGTCGGTGAGTCCAAGCATTGTTCTGAATTTTTCAAGCTTTTCTCTTCAAAGCGCTTTGGTGAAGATGTCTGCAATTTGCTCATTAGTGGAATAATGGCGGAGATGGATTGTTTTGGCCTCAACATGATGTCGAAACAGATGATATTTAGTATTGATGTGCTTCGTTCGATCATGGAACTTTGGATTCTTGGCCAACTTTATTTCCGAGGTATTGTCAATCATGAGTGGAGTGAATTGTACTTGTTCTACCTGCAAATGTTCAAGAATTTTCCTGAGCCACACAATTTATTTTGTTGCCTCAACTGCTGCCACATATTCTACTTCTGTTGTGGAATCTGCTGGAACTGATTGTTTGCATGATCTCTAGGAGACAGCTCCTGATCCAAGACTCATAGCATAACCTGAAGTAGATACCACAGTTTCTTTGTCTCCATCGAAGTCTGAATCAAAGTATCCAATCAAGCTGAAGTCGTCCACCTATGTATACTTGATTCTAAATTCTTGAGTTCCCTTCAAGTACCTTAGAACTCTTTTTGTAATAGACTAATGTCCCTTATAAGGCTTTTGCATAAACTTGGAGAGGATTCCAATAGAAAACGAAATGTCTGGTTTGGTAGTAGTTAGGTAGTTGATATTTCCTATAAGCTGTTTACACATTGTTGCATCCTCAAATTATTTTCCTTCAATGGATGTGAGCTTTAAATTTTGTTCCATTGGAGTAGTAAGAGGATTGCATTCTATCATGCCAAACCTGTTCAACAGATCTCCAATGTACTTCTTTTGAGAAAGAAATATGGACTTTGGATGTTGAGTTACTTCAATACCAAGATAGTAATGAACATAACCCAAATCAATCATTTCAAAACCTTTCCTCAATTTCTTCTTTATGGATGCAATGTAGCTTTCATTGTTCCCTATCATCAAAAGTTCATCTACATATAGCACAAGATATACAACTGTTTTGCCAACTTTCTTGACAAATAAAGTTGCATCATCAAGATCATAATATTTGAAATTGAGTTTCAGAAGATGCTCAATTAGTTTTTCATACCAGGCTCGCAATGCTTGTTTGAGGCCATGCAAGGATTTCACAACTTTGCATACTTTATGTCGTTGTCCTTTCACAACAAATCCTTCAGGCTGGGACATAAAAACATTCTCGTTTAGATCTCCATTTAAGAAAGCAATTTTTACATCCATTTGATGGAATTTCCAACTGTTCTGAGTTGCTAGGGCAAAGAGTGTCCGGATGGTAGCCCATTTTGTTGTGGGGGTTAAAGTCTCCTCATAATCGACCCCTTCCTTCTGTGCAGCACCTTTTGCCACAAGCCTGGCTTTGTGCTTGTCAAGTGAGCCATATGCTTTATACTTGTTCTTGTAGACACACTTGTAGCCAATTGGTTTGTTTCCTAATGGAGGATTAACCAGCTTCCAAGTGCCATTCTTTATCAGGGCATCATATTCATTTTGCATCGCTTCTTTCCATTCATCATGAGAAGTAGCTTCTTTGAAGGAAGTTGGTTCGAAATTTTTAGACAAATTCAATTCACAATCATAATAAACATCCATATCAATAGGTGAATCAGAGTCATCTACATCACCTCCATTTTGCCAGTTTGAATTTCTAGTTCCTGTCTTTCTAACCTCATCAAGATGAACACTTTCAAGTGTCTTTGTCAGCCACTTTGGGGGACCTTTCTCAGATGGTCCATGCTACTCCGTTGATTGAGTTGGGACTGAATCAAGATTGAGTCTCCCAATTCTATCAATTACATCACTTAAAGTATCATCCATTGTTGGAGTTTCATGCGGGGGAGAGAGTTCTTCAGAAGAATATTCCACAAGTTGATCTAGTATTGGAATCCCCCCTTCTAGGTATGGAATCTGATTATCAAATTCTTGAAATAATTTTGCATTTGTGAATCTATCCAAGTGATCAAGTTGCTGCTCAACGACATTGTCAGTTTTGGATGATTCAAGAAAGATTACATCTCTAGATACAACAAACTTTTTATTGACTTCATCATAGAGACGGTATGCTTTGGAGTTGTTTGAATACCCCAGGAAGATACACTTACGACTTCTTGCACCAAGTTTGTTTTATGTACCTTTGTTATCAAGGCATAACAGGTGGAACCAAAGACACTGAGATGCTTTACCGAAGGAATGTGCCCATACCACATTTCATATGGAGTCTTGTTTCTAATAGCATTAGATGGACATCTATTCTTTATATATACAACACATAGAACTGCATCAGCCCAAAACATCAATTTTACATTTTTGAAAAACATCATGGAGTTGCACCATATTTAATATTGGTCCTATTCATTCTTTCAGCTACACCATTTTGTGGGGGATTCTAAGGCATAGTTGTTTGATGTTTGATCCCATGTTAGTGAAAGATAGTTTTCAAATTCATTTGAAGTGTATTCTTTTCCATTATCAGTGCGAATAGAGCCAATATGAGATTGTGCATCATTTTCAATCCATGTATGAAAGTTCTTGAATGTTGAAAAAGCATCATATTTGTTCTTCAATAAATAAACCCAACACATTTTGGTGTAGTCATCAATAAATGTCATCATATGTTTATTTCCATTTGCAGAAGGAACAGGCATTAGACCACATAGATCTGAATGAATGAGTTCAAGTTTTCTATGTTCTCTTGAATGTGAATCATGAAAATACTGTTTGCTATGCTTTCCTAGAATGAAACCATCACATTGCTTAAGTTTCCTAGGAATTGTTGACAAACCAGCAACACCATTTTTCTTCAACAAGTGGAGGTTGTCATAGTTCAAATGTACAAATCTAGCATGCCATAATAAACTTGATGGGAGTGTACCTTCTTCATAATGAGAATTGTATGGGAAATGTTATGCACGAGTAGAGGTACCCTGCATCTTGAGAAGCCTTTCTTCTTCTATTCCTCTCATGACAAGTGAGTGGTCAGATGCTTTTCTCACCTCAAGCTTGCCATCAAACATATGAATAGAGTGACCTTGCTGGCGGATGTGGACCAAGGACAACAAGTTTCTCTTCAGTTGTGGGAGATATAGAACATGATGCAGAAGAAAGTCTTTAAGACCAGGAAATTTGAACTTGATTGTGCCAAGCCCTGATGGATTGAGTTTTGATTGGTTTGCAAAGTATATTGCTCCATCAACATTGTCAGTAAATTCTTCAAAAAAATCTTTTCTATGAGTCATGTGGCAAGTTGCTCTTGAATCAAGAAACCAATCATTTTTCGAAGAAGCAAGTGAAGCATTAAATAAATCTTCATTTACTCCGATATTGCATTGTACCACAACATAATGAGCGGATTCAGGTGCTTTACATTTGTCTGTGTCATTAGTTTTACCTTTCTGTTGGTTTCTTTGCTACTCAATTTTGTCCCAAGGTAACCTGCATGTAGAGGCATCATATCATCCATTTCTTTTGTAGTGTATGTAGTGCAAATCTGACTTTTCTCCTTGAGAGTGTCTACCCCCCCTGCCTCTGAAATATCTTCTTCTTCCTCTTCGACCACCTCTTCCTTTGGAAGAATCTTGGGCAAGATTCTTTTCTTTATGAGCAAGGCACATAACCTCTTTAGAAGATGCAGGGGCTGTCTTCTTTCCAAAAGCTTTCTCTCTTTAAGCAATTTTTTTCACAAGAGAGTCAAAGGTAATATCTTTGAGATTTCCATTTTCTTGCAATGACTCAAGATAAATGGAGTAAGTAGGATAAAGTGCCTTGAGAAATTTGATAAGAGGAATATCCAATTCAACCTTAGTGGCTTTGATATCATGCATTATATATTTTACTTCGGATGCAAGAGCAAGAGGATCATTATTTTGTAATTCAAGAGTGAAGAGTTTAATCATGAATTGAACAACTTCAAATGCAAAATGTGAGTCATAGAGTTCTTTCAGCTTTTGTAAGGCTTCGAAAGCAGTTGAAAATGGCGAAATATGGTGACTCGCCTCTTAACTTACAGATGTTGCAATTAATGCATAGGCTTTGCTATTCTTATTTTCCCAAATGGTGAACTCTTTGTCTAAGGTAGGCTGTTCTGGCTCTTTGCCTCTGTCTCCAACACATACTCCTTTCCACAACTCATTGAAAATGAGGGTGTGTTTTATCATCCGGGAGCACTAAGGATAGTTCTCCTTGTTAATGAGAACTATTCCCACAATGGATATGATTGAATGCATTGTAAAATCTGTGTACTGTAAGAAAAGACTTCCACTCGCAAGCAAAAAATTGTGTACTTCAAAATAATACAGCCTTATTCTTCCTTCTTGATTAGGTAAGAAATTGATTTAATATACAAAGAGAAAAACTATAGTCTATCCATATAGAATATCACCATTTGTATCATAATATATGACATACCATCACATACTATTGTATTTTCAACCTTCTTTCATACGATATATCAAGCATTCATGCCCTCGACAAAAAAAAAGAACTGTTCACTGCACCATTATCAATATCATGCAATATGTATTGTATTCCAAAAAAAATACTCATCGCACACATGGTGTTAGTCTAAAAAACGGGAGCACATCTAGCAAGTTTGATTTAAACACCATAGTCATGACCATGTAGGTCAACACATTCTTCAAGACATTTAACACACAATATTTCTGTAAAGCAACACACAGCATTCCAGTCTCTACATGCTTGTGAAGACCCCGTATACAATGGGGAGGGGACCACGTATTCAATGGACTCCACGTTCACCACATCTCCATGATACCCCACATCTCCTCTAGACTTTGAATAGGAACAAGGTTTGAGGTTCGATATCTGGTATGGCCTCTGAGCCACGATAAAAAACAAGAGCCACCATCATCACCGTAGCCACCAACAATTCCGCTATCAAAGCCACCATCACCACCATAGCCACCATCAATTCCATTCCAGCAAGTTGGACCAGCGAAAGAGCAACATGCGTTACTATAGTTCTGATTTATCAATCTGAGTTTTGGGTAGCAACCATTCTGGATATAGTTGTTTGAGCTCTCTTAATGGAGTTGTAAAGATGTTGGCAGCGAGTCAGAAGGATGAAAAGAATGTGTAGGCTTTGAAAAATCACGTGGGTCACCACCAAACAGGCAGAGATTGTGCATTTACAATTCTCGGCTCTCCTATCACTCATACACAATATCCATATGTAACTGGTACAGTAGTCTTAGGTATTACACATAAAGATGGAGTTTTGCGATATCACCAAGCATAATGGTTTGGAGGGTGGACTATTTAGAGAGTAAAACGTATATGACACTGTATGGACAGTTGGAGTAGGCTTCAGGCAACTGACACCACAAATTATATGAGCGTTGGTTGCGTATTAGAGCAAGGAGCAGCATATATATTGGAAACTGAATTCTGTCATATGGACAACATATTATATGGGAAACTGAATTGGAGGATGGGCAGCGCATTATATTATACCATGTCAAAGCAGAGGTGTGAATTTTACAAAATAGGCAAAACATAGGCAGGAAATTGACACTAAGAGTTACACAAAAGCTAATTTTGGGAGATGGATTTGATACCATGTCAGACCAGGTAGTAACTCCTCAAAATCAATTCGTTATATTCATTCAAGTTGGTCTTTATTATATACATGAGGGAGAGACTGTTCATTTCATCTCCTGGTGACTCTTCATATTTTCTATTATTTATTTACATCATTTACACTTATTCACCCAATCCTGATGATTAGGTGTCAACACATACCCACACTTCTAAAAGTGAAAGGATAGTTGAATTTGACAATACCCATCATGTGGCTAATGATACTACTCTATTACCTTCACTAAGTAAAGTCATAGAGGAAGAAATATTTGTCATAGATAATTATGATTTTTTTGTGTGATAAGATTGATAATTTGGATGGTGGATACATTGATGTGTCATGTACCAAGCATGAGTGCCAATTTGTTGTTTCTTTCCTAATCGATTTGTTGTAAAGGATATTAACAATGATTTTGTTGTAGTTATTGAGGATATTCTTGACACTAAACACGGGTTATATAAGGTCTATGGTTTTCATAAGTAGGATCTAAGACTTACAAGACTCATGGATAAGACTAATGACTAGAGTAGAATTTGGCATGAAAGACTAGGACATTTAAATTTCCAAACTATGAAAATAAAATTGAAGATTAATATGTTTAATGGACATCGTAAGGTTGTTTCCCTTAGTGGTGCATGTTAAGGGTGTGTGGTTAGGAAGCATCATCAAGCTAAATTTGGAACAAGGAAGGTTTGGGGAGCAAATAATTCCATAAGGACCTATGTGCAATGAAAAAAATCAATGGAAAGTGTAATGTATGTTTTAACTTTCATGATTCTTTCAGGTATATATCGATATATTTCTTGAAGAATAAGGTTTGTATTTTTTAAATATTTTTTAAAAATTCAAAGAATTTAAGTTATTGGTTCAAAAAAATGCAATCAACCTGTGAAATATATATAATAAAAAAGATAAATATGTGAGTAAGGTTTTTGAAAGCTACTGATCACAAAATGACATCCCTGTGCAAATACCTATACCTCCCATACCTCATTAAAATGGTGTTATTGAAAGAAAAATTAGATCTTGATTAAAAAGCCATAGTGTTTACTTAAACCAAAATATACCAACTTTAGTAAACATTATTTATTACTCAAAGTAACTTCCAAATATGATTCCAATAAAAAAAATAAAAAATAACATTTAATTCACCAATTATTATTATTAATAATTCTCAATATATTACATATATAAAATTCAGTTCAATCAAAATTTTAACACTATCTAAATTATAGGCTTTAATATACTTTGAAATAACCCCATATCATAATTTTAACCATATAAACAACCCCAAAAAAAAAAAAAAAAATAAAAATAAAAATAAAAAAATCTACTTAAAAATAAAAACTTTGTTTAAAGAACATTAACATTTTAGCATATTCTATCATATAAACTTATCATAATTGGTGTCGAAGGTTTACTTTTGCAATGCCACATCTCCCAGCATTACCACATATCTGAAGAATAACTCTTTTTTGAAACTTCCAAACCACTTATTTAAATTTATTTGACAATATTGTTTTATATGGGTAAATATCTATATTAATTATATAAAATACCATAATATTAAATCAATAATATATAAATTATAATAAATTATAAAACAAATAATATAATAAATTTCCTGATAGAATAAATAATGTAGTAAATTTCTTTTCGTGATTAATTAAAAGGAAAATTTGAGTGAATCAAAAATTGGGATCTAACCTTGTATAAAGATAAAAATTCCGATACATTTTTTTGACAATAATAAGAAGAAGTTTTCTATTAATTATTTGCTCGATCGATCACAACAAAGTACATGAGAACTTTACATATTATTCAAATATGTTTCTTCAAAAAGTATGGAGGGAACTTTCCTAAAATTTTCTTTCAATTTTTTTTACATTCAATTTGGAGACTAAAACTAGGCTACTACTACTGTAGAGTCTATAAAATTGGATATTCAGCAAAATACACTTGCACGAGATTGACATATCTTATTATGGAGTATCTATAGACATTTTGTTAGCGACGCTGCGTAGGGTACTGTTTCCAGTGCCTCTGCTATCTTCATTATTTCTCTGTGCTTGGAGGTCTGAAATTTATTGGCTCAGCCCGTCCATTTTGTCCTGCTGTCATTGCACTTCCTTTGATAGCGAGATAACCGTCTACTAGAGGTCAAGGAATTCAACATATCAGTCCAAGGGAGGGTGACGACTGAACCAAATTGGCAGAGGATGATTGTATGTTGACAAGGCTAATTTCGAAGCTTCACTAAGAGACAAAATCTGAAATGAGACCCAATTCGTACGCACCTGAATAATGAGACCATAGACGTGGAGGGTTGAGACTTCCCAATTTCCTGTCTTCCCTGTATGGTTTCAAATTTGGATACTTCCCTTACTGTTGTCAACCTTTTGAGAGTAGTCATTGGAAATTATAGAGAAGGACACTATCTCTTGCCAAATTGTCGAGCGTGTTTAGAGAGCTTTACACGGGCTCTCAAAGCATAGTTACCAAGTTCGAATTCGAATTGATACGATAAAAATTCCAATAAAAAATTTTCAATTCAGGAAAAATTCGATAGTATACATCTTAAATATTTGGATATATATGCTTTCTCTCTTCTAACTATGAGGTATTCTAATGATTTTTATTGTAGTTTATTTTAAATTTTAAATAATTTCTAATAACTCTAGATAATATAACAATTTTAGAGTTACAATTCAACAAAAAGAAAAGAAAAAAATGCACATTTTCTCTTCCTTCCAAAAACTTAAATCTAAAATAGATTTTTTATTTCAAAACTTATTTTTACAAAAAGTCATTGTCCTAAACTTATTAATTTAGAATTTGTCAAAATAAAAGTAAAAGTGAAAGTAAAAGAGGAAATTTTCTAAATTGACAATTATTTCTATTTCTTTTCTTTAACTTTTAAATGCACAAAGTTATCTATATATGTTCAAGCCTTAACATTCTAAAAAAGGAAAAAATGTAAAAGTGAAGATATATTTTTTTTTTTTTTCCAAATTTCCAAATTGAAAATTATTTATATTTCTTTTCTTTAACTTTTAAAAGCACACAATTATATGTTAAGCCTTAACATTCTATGCCCACTCATTCTCAGCGTAATCATCTCTTCACAAAGCCAAAGCATACCTAACGATTTCATGTCCCCAAAAAATCCAGCAAACCATTTCGTGTCCTCCACTGTTTCATGTCATCTAGAAAGTTGAGCACTCATAACTCCTTATAAAAACAACACCATGGACGTGCTCGAATAGCCAACACCGTGGATGAATCAAATTTCATCGAACAATTCACCATTTGAATTGTATTAACGAATTCTCGAATTTTTTTCCCATGATTCGGGTGAATTTGGTACTTATGCTTCAAAGCACCCCAATCCATAAAGGGGAGGCATACGACACCATTCAAAGAGGGAATCCCTTCAATATCCATCTTTCCTTAGAGTTCGATTAAATAGGAAGAAATACTTCTCTGCTTATGACTCCTAACCTCAGCCTTCATGAATGGAGGAAGTACTACAATCCACTCCCATGGAGGGAATGCTATAGAGGGACGAAAAAAGAATGTTACGTTATCTTAAAGTTAATAAGTCTCATTCTTGAGATCAATACTCCTGCCATCTCCTACCACAGGAATGGGCATCCTTATCTCGATTTCCAATTCCCTGAATATTCGGCAATTGGATAGACATGGGTGCGGTCCAATTTTCGACCGCGTCTATGTCCGTTTGATTGCCGAATATTTGGGGACTCGACAATCGAGATAAGATCAGGGCACAGGAATGGAGGAGTACACCAATTGAAATACACTTCACCCTTGATCTAGCTACTTAGTCATGGTAGCATGAGAGGGAAATTTATGATCCATACCTTGTGGTGTAGAGTCATTCAACAAGGGTCTTGGCAATCAAAATTTGGGTTGTTTGTTAGGTCCCTATAATACTAGTGATTCCACCATTACTATTCTCATTGTAGCCCTTATTGTTATTGTTGTGCCCTTATTGTCTCCATATTGTTATTATTGTGCCCCATAGAAGCCCACTATTGTTATTGTTGTGCCTTTATATTATTATTGTTATGTTAGCTTTGATATATTGTGACCCCTTAGACTCCTATATATAGAAAAGAGGTTTTTTCACTTGTATCATCCAAGAATTATTCATTTGTGTAATATAAAGGAGGTTTCCCCCTCGAAGAGGCTGATTTTGAAGACGTTTATCTATCTTTTCTTCTATTTTGTCAGATGGTTACATAACATTTGGTATTAAAGCTTTGGATTCTAGGGTTTTGCTGCTCCAAATGGGTCATCATGGAATTTTCGATATAACTTTTTTTCTACGACGTTTCAGAAATGGAATTAAAACCCATTTGAGTTGAAATCTCTATGAAGCTCGGGTTCGAATTTCAAATCTTTTCCCGCTATCTTTAAGGAGATAGGATCCAAAGAAGCTAGGGTTTGTGCAGGCTTGCGAATTATATCTCAAACAGGTGACCTCGGGAAATTGTCATAACATTCTCTCTGAGCATCAGACTGAAATTTCGTAAAACATTATAGAAAACGAACGACCTGTAGTTTTTTGTGTATTTTTTTAGGTCCTAAGGTCGAAACAGTGACACACAACACTTTGTACAATTTCGCTCCACTGAACTAGTCTATAATTAATTCATCGTGGGAGATTTGACATAACTCTTTCTTGGAGAATCCAATATTGATCAGACTTGTGGGGTTGGAAAGAGGACTCGTAGGGCTATTGCAGGACCTAATTTTAGGTTTTTGAGATCTGAAATTACAGAGATAGAACAAATTCAATATCGAGCTCATACAAAGTGAAGAAAGGTGTGCAGTTTTTTTTTTTTTAAGTTTGCATAAGATTGGTTTGAAAAATTAGTTTAAAAGAATTCAAAGGGCATAGTGAAGTATTATTATCATTAATTGATTCCCCAAAGAGAGAAAATGGAAACACCTAGTAAGCAACCTAAAATCTTTACCATGACTCATGAAGAAGAGGAAGAAATGCAACATGATATATCAAAATTACGAGACCACGTGAAAAAAAATTCACTTTCACAAAAATTACAAAAGCTAAGATGGATAGTTTAAAGAAAAGCAGGGAAGCTAAGATGGATGGTATAGAAGAAAAACTTAAAGGAAACATGGAAAAGATGAAGACAGATTTAACAAATTTGCTACAAGAAATGCTCACTAATGGCGAAAGGGTAATAAAGGAAACTCATGAGGAGAACAAAAGAAATGTTAATCATGATTTCATAGACTCTAATGGTGGATTAAAGACCCACCATGTTCCAAAGATCGATATGAGGAAGTTTGATGGCAAGGATCTCGTAACATGGATACTATAGGTGGAACAATACTTTGATCTCCATAATGTGGAAAACACACGAAAGGTACACATTGCAACTTTATATTTGGAACCAAATCAATTTGTATGGTATCGATGGCTTTGATCTCGTAAACAAATTTCCACTTGGACAATATTTACAGAAGAAATGATAACACAGTATGAGGATACAAAAAGTAGCACTTTTTTTAGTCAATTAATAAATCTCAAACAAATGGGTTCAATGATGGAGCACATTGAGGAATTCCAAAAATTGAATATAAGGGTAAACGATATTCCAAAGGGGCACAAGATTGATGTGTTCATAGGGACTTTAAAGGATAAGATCCAACACGAGGTTCGCCTTTGGGAACTTGATTCATTGGAGAAGGCATTTAGGTTGGCAAAAAAAATTATGGCAACAAGGAAGCCTACCGCTCACAACTATAAAGATGGAAGTGTTATTACCCCTAGCCTTCCACAACCTACAAGGTTGACACCACAACAATTAGAAGAAAAAACAGAAAAAGGGTTTTGTTACAGTTGTAATAGCAAATACACTAAAGGTCATAAGTGTGCTGAGAATAAATTATTTTACATAGATTGTGAAGAGGAGAAAGAAAAGGAATAAGAAACATCAAAAGAAGAGGATATACACCAGAAACAAACCCTAGAGAAAGAAGAAATGAATCCGACCATATCTTGTAATTCATTGGCTGGAATTACCACTCCTCAAACTATCAAGATAGAAGGACATATCAAGAAGAAAAAGGTAATATTGTTGATTGATTCAGGTAGTACCCATAATTTTGTTCATTGTAAGATAGCCAAGGAATTGAATTACTTCCTATATCCAGCACCAGAGTGTCAAGTGATGGTTGCAAGTGGAGGAAACCATAAATGCTCTGGAAAGTGCCATAATATCAAGCTATCCATGGGAGAATATGTATTGAATAGCCCAATTCTTTCCATTCCAATGGGTGGTGATGATGTTGTACTAGAAGTCCAATGGCTACAATCCTTGGGTACAATAGCTTTTAATTTTCAAGAACTTTTCATGAAATTTTCTTCGGAAGGAAATTAAGTTGAATTAAGGGGTATCACAAGGAAATTGGGAAATATAATAAGTTCTAATGGAATGATAAAGCTTCTAAAGAAATAACAACGAGGCGTAATTGCACAATTATGTTCGCTATAGGTTTCCACATTGAAATCATCTATTTCTCCAGATCTCCAAAATGTCTTGGACAATCATTTCGAGGTATTTGAGACTCCTAAAGGCCTCCCACCTATTTGTGATCATGATCATGCTATTCATTTGATTCTAGGAAGTGTTCCTCCAAACATCAGGCCTTACATATATCCCTATGCCCAAAAGGGTGAAATTGAATGTATGGTTGCAAAAATGCTAGAGGCTGGTATAATTCAACCTAGTCAAAGTTCTTTCTCTACTCCAGTAGTATTGGTCCATAAGAAGGATGGGTCATGGTGCACATGATTATAAGGAGCTCAACAAGCTCACCATTAAAGATAAATTTCCCATTCATGTCATTGATGAATTATTGGATGAATTACATGGACCAATTTACTTCACCAAGTTGGATCTTTGTTCAGAATATCATCAAATCAGAATGAAGACTGAAGACATTCCAAAAACAACATTTAGAACTCATGAGGGTCATTATGAATTTTTGGTCATGCCTTTTGGCTTAATCAATGCACCTTCTACATTTCAAGGTTTGATGAATTCCATTTTCAAACCCTTCCTTAGAAAATTTGTGTTAGTATTGTATGATGATATACTAATATACAACAAGTCTTGGAAGGATCATGTTCAACATGTTGATAGGGTGCTTAAACTATTGGAGGAGAAACAATTATATGCAAAAAGCTCCAAATGTTTCTTTGGAGTACAAGAGGTGGAATAACTGTGTCATATTGTATCTCATGAAGGTGTGAAGGTAGACCCTAGAAAAATTAAAGCCATTAAGGAATGGAAAATCCCCACATCCATAAAGCATCTGTGAGGATTTCTTGGGTTGACAGGGTATGATATCAAGTTTGTTAAGAATTATGGGCGAATAGCAGCATCTATAACAACATTATTGAAGAAAGATGCATTTTCATGGACTCAAGAAGCAATGAAGGCCTTTGAACATTTTAAAGAGGAAATGTGCCAAGTACCAGTCTTAGCTACACTGGACTTCACAAAAACCTTTATTGTGGAATGTGATGCCTTAGGAAATGGAATTGGTGTTGTTTTAATGCAAGAAGAAAGACCCATTGTTTTCTAAAATCATCCAATTAAAGGAAATTATTTACACAAAGATTTTTATGAGAAGGAAATGTTGGCAATACTACATGCACTTAAGAAATGGCGACCCTACCTAATGGGAAGACACTTCAAGGTAAAAACAGATCATGAAGTCTTAAATACTTTTTAGAACAAATATTATCTTTAGAAGAGCAACAAAAATGGGTCACAAAGATGTTGGGTTATGACTTTGAAATCATCTACAAAAAAGGGAAGAAAAATGTTAAGGGAGATGCACTCTCAAGAAATGATGAGGATGTGGAAGCATTTCTTTGCACCATTTCTATTATCTAGCCAGATTGGATAATTGAAGCAAGGGATGAATGGAAGAATGACGAAGAAGTGTGGGCACTCATTCAAAGTTACAACAAGATCCCAATACATCTTATACATTTAGGTAGAAAATTATTCGTTATGGTACAAACGTCGCCTATACTTACATAAGAATTCCCAACTCAAACAAAATATTTGTATGGAATTTCAAACCTCTCCCTTAGGAGGGCACTTAGGATTTTTAAAAACTTACCACAAGGTTAAGAAGGATTATTTTTGGGATGGCCTTAAACCGGATATTCAAAAGTTTGTGGTGGAATGTTTGGTTTGCCAACAAAATAAAGTTGAAACAATTAAGATCCCAGGTCTATTACAACCTTTATCCATTCCAAGCCAACGTTGGGACGAGTTTTCAATGGATTTTATCACAGGCTTACCTGAGTTTGAAGGAAAGAGTTTCATCATGGTGGTAGTTGACAAACTTACCAAGTATGCACACTTTTGTGCATTATCGCATCCATTTAAATCCATTACAGTTTTTACTACATTTATGGAAACAATTCAAAAGCTACACAGAAATTTCCAAAGATTATTGTAAGCGACAGAGATCCCATTTTCACTGGAAATTTTTGGACATAATTATTTTCTTGTCTTGGTACTCAGTTAGCTTATAGCTTATCTTATCATCCTTAGTCTGATGGGCAAACTGAGATAGTAAACAAATCTTTGGAAGAATATCTTTGTTTCTTTGTATTTGATAAACATACACAATGGGTCAAATGGTTGCCTTTGGTTGAATGGTGGTATAACACTTCGTTCCATACTACAGCAAAAATGACCCCATTTATGGCACTTTATGGATATCATCCATCGTACATCATATCATATTTAAGAGAAATTTCTAAGGTTCGAGTAGTGGAAGATCACATCGAGCATCAACAACAAGTTCTCCAACTCTTAAAGGATAACCTCACTTTGGTGCAGAATAGAATAAAACAACAGGAAGATGAATATTGCAGTGAAAGAAGTTTTGATGTAGGTGAATAGGTATTCCTACGACTACAACCATATAAACAAATGTCCCTAAAGCAAGCTAAGAAGGATAATTAGTGGGTATTTCTATTTGGATTTCCAATTTTTTTAATTACTGACTTGAACTTAACGGAGAGGAGGCAAACACAAACAAAAAGAGATGGAGATGGATTTATTAACATTGGGGAAATGACGTGGACTTGTAGCACAAAAACAATATAGTCAACATGACAATTTGACTTAGAAAATCTGTTATTTTCCTCTAATACATGAACTCTGGTTATTTCTTTTGTTGTTGTTGTTGTCGTTCCATGGAAGATTGATTAAATTCCACACTACAAAGCATCCGTCCAGTCAACGTCCTGGACGGACTGATTAATACTGACGAATTTGAAACGTAGGGTTCAACAGAGTAACTTCGTGATAAAAAGAATTATAGTGATTTTAAATATGACTTGAAGTCAATAGTTGCTGCTTTGACCTATTTGGCATGGGTCAAATCTCGTTGTTAGATTGGTCGTTGCTTTGTCCTATTTGGCATGCGTCAAATATTGCTATTAGATTGGTGTTGTCTATAGATGTCACAAATTCCTTTGTAAGGTTACTTTCTTTTACTAGGACGACCAATTTCTTGCTGGAATCCGCTAAAAAATTACAGAAACACAATGTTGGAGTGTCTGAATGGATTTAGTGCCATCAAGAACCCTTTGGCACCCAAAATCCTGAAGTTTGACAACGATAACTCAAATTTTCAAAATTTTCTATGAGATTTTATCATAATCTCATTGGAATTTCCATTATTTTCCAAGTTAATTTGTGGACTCTTTAGACTATATTTTATTAGAATTTTTATATATTTATTATTTTTAAATTACTTTTTTTTCTTCTTTTAGAAAATCAGAGTGTTAAAGTGTTTGGATCTTATTTATAGTGGAAATGGATTTTTAGCACCATCAAGAACCCCTAGAGTATAATAACTATAACCTATATTAAAATTTTTTTTACCAATCTTATTATAATCTTACAGAAATTATTTTCCTAATTAATTTGTGAACTCTAAATTACACTTATTAGATTTATTTAATATATTTTTAATACATTTTTTTCAAGTATAATTTATCCTTTTTATTTATATTTATATTTTAAATTATAGTTTAGTCACGTACCTCTCATGGTTTTCCGTATTCCCATGAGTTTTCGAGTTTTTTACGTGGAAGGAGAGTAATGGTGGATGTGTATCGTCTCGATAGCCCAGGAATGTGTATTGTTGTTGTTTTTAAGTTATTCTTGATGCTAAGATACACTATATAAGATGTATGATTATCATAAGTAGGATCTAAGATTGACTACACTCCTAGCTAGGACTAATACACTCATAGCTAGGATTAAGGCCTAGAATATAATTTGGCATGAAAGATATGGATATTTAAATTTCCAAACTATGAAAATAATAGTGAACTTTAATATGTTTAATGGATTTTCTAAGTTTGTTTCCTTCATTGGTGCATGTAAATGGTGTGTGGTTAGGAAGTGTCACCAAGTTACATTTGAAACAAGGAAGGCTTGGGGAGAAGCAATTAAATATAATTTTTCCATAAGGACTTATGTACAATGAACAAATCATCATTGCCCAACACAAAGTATGCTTTAAATTTCATGATTTTTCTAGGTATATATTGATATATTTCTTAAAGAATAAGGATCGTGTCTTTAAAAATTGAAGGAATGTAAAGCATTGGTTGAAAAGAAATGAAATCAACATGTGAAATGTCCATGATCAAAATGATAGCTATGTGAGCAAGATTTTTGAAAGCTAATTATCACAAAATGACATCTCTTTGCAAATACCTATATCACATGTCTCATTAGAATGGTGTTATTGAATGAAGAATTAGACATTGGTTGAAAAGCCATAGTGTTTGTTTAAGCCAAAGTATGTAAACCAAGTTTTTAGTATACATTTTTATTGTTTAAACTATTCTCTAAATATGATTGCAACTGAAGCTAAGAGATTGCTTTTGAGTGTAACCGAAGCTAAGAAATTACTTTTCATTCCCCACTTATTGTTGTTAATAATTGTCAATATTAAATATATATGTTAGTAGTAACCAAAGAAAAAGATTCCATATATAAATTCATTTTAATCAAAATTTTAACATTATTAAGATTTATTAACTTTGAAATAACTCCCTATTTTAATTTCAACAATCAAATCCAATAATTTTAGAAAGTTATTATAATTGTTATTAAATTTATAAAAATCTATTAATAAAATATAAATTATTTATTAATAAAAATCTAATATATATATATAGAGTTATAAAAATGCCATGTGGACAACATTATTATATATAACCTTGAGTGAACAATTTTGTTGGTAGTGAAAATCCTAATGGCAAAGTTTCGGCGGTCCTAAAATCCTAAGAGCAAAGTTTTCCTTTTGACGGAGAAGGAAGGAAAAGTAATCGTTGTATATGTAGAATGCAAGGCACTTTGTATTCCAATTTACAGAGTAGACAAACATACGGAGTGTACTCAAATACCAACTATGGTAATTACGGTGCTTCAAGTGAAATGTAATTAGTTACTTTTCAATAATAATATAATATAAATGAAATTTTTTATTAATTTTAGTTGGTAGTGAAAAATGGTTTTTTTTTTTTTCTTTCTTATAAGAATTTCATTAAATATGGAATAAGATACCATGTTTATACCTCGTAATGTAGTGTAATTTATTAAAAATAAATGGTTTGAAATATAATCTTATCATAAATTATATGTTTACAAAGATTAATAAGTTTTTCGTTAGATTCAAAATCAAATAGGTGTTGTAAATTTAATTATAGTTATTATTATTAAATTTAAATTTAAAATGTTTTAAATTTAATTATTATATTAAGAGGTGTATTTGAGTTTAGTATGGTAGAGCTTGTAATATAATGTTTTGTTTAATATTTTGACTAAATCAAATTAAATAAAAATAAAAATATATGTAATGTAAGGTAAACATTTTAACTTAATCAAAATAAAATAACAAAATAAAATTAACCTTATGAAAATCAAAATAAAATGATTCATGGTATTGGTCCATGGTATTCATATAGAATATAATCTATGTAAATGCAAGAGTTAAACCAACCTAAATCTATTTTAATCCCAAATCTACCAAATGTCAAGAGGGATCAAATTTCTTGAGATGCAAACCTCTTTTAGAGTGAAAAAAAAAATTGACTCATCTCGACACTTGGTAGATTAGATCTAAGTTAATAGTTATCATATATTCCAAAAAATAATAATTTTTAAAATTGTTATCATACATGTAGATAATTTTTAAATTATCATAAAAAATAACTAATAATCTAATTATGCGTTTAATTTTTTTTTAAATAACAAACTTAGATTTACTACATTCGTTTGTTGGCATCCAAATTTTAATTATGTTTTCAATTTTTTTAACTTCTTCGATTTTTTAAAAAAATTCAAACCAAAACCTTATAAGTTTTATTCTATTCCCTTTTAGTTAGAAGTGAAGCTAAATGGGAACCATAATTCTTATAAATTTAATGCTATTATGTATAAGCAATAAGCTATGGATAGTTTTATCTATTTAGATCATAGTCAACCTAATTTGTTCGGCACGTTCATGTATTATTCAAAGGAGGGGAATTTTAAGGCTGTAAAGAGGATTTTTTGGTATATTAGGGGACATATAATTTTGGTATAATGTATTAAAGCATAATCTTTAAATAGATATATCAAATATATGGGTTTTAATTAGGAAAGTGGTGAAGATGATAGGAAATTGACTTCTGCTTACTGTCTTCTTTTTGGATGTAGTTTAATTGTTTTGTCATGCAAAATAATAGAAGGTAATAATAGAAGGTTGGTGTTTTTTATTATTAAAATTTAATATAAAATTAGTGAGAGAAAAAAAGTTGTACGAAATTATAATTTGATGGATGAGCTTGAGTTTCTTTCTATAAGACCAATTATAGTTTATTGTGACAATCAAAGCAAAATACAAGTGGCTATTAATCGTATTTTTCTAGTAAGATGAAGTATGTGGAACTCATGCTTACATATTAGATGGTTGAGCTAGTAGGATGTATATAGTCTATTCTCTATTATATAATAAATGATCAAATTCTTGACATTTTCAATGAATCCATTGAGTGAAAACCAAAAATTTTGAAACTCTAGTTGCTACTTGACCTTTTGAAGGGAGTTATTGTTATGGGGGATCTAGCAACAATAATATCACATCCTAAATATCCATATAAATTTGTTGATGGGAGGGTGTTAGAACCTATGGTTAAACCCAACTCTATAGTTGGTGGGCATGACTTACATAATTAACCAATAGTCAACTAAGGTATCTTTGATTAGTCAAATGAGATATGTTGAAGTAGTCCTTTCCAAGTTGACTAATCAATTAGGAATAGGGCAAGGCCAAGACAATGAATTTACCTAATCATTTTATGACTAACTTGATGATTCAAGTTGACCATCTCCTAATCTCAGGGAAATCGGTTAAGCAATCAGGTATATATAGATGATCTCCTAGAGAGATATACTTTATTGATTTTCTTTTATGTCTTATGATGTGAATTGTGCTTTAGTGTAAAATGATGCTTCTTAGCGCCATCTACTCGTATTGGATTATCAATCATCTACTTTTTAGCTATCCATGATTTGCATTAATTTCATTGGTCATTATAACTTTGTTTAATATCAGCAACTTTTGTTCGCCTTCCTTCTTGACTTAAAACTATTTTCCAATGAAATGCATGAACGTTGAACACCCTTCACTAACTCTTTCTTCAAATCCTTATCACCACAAATATCAACCATTAATTCCTTATCATCCAACATTTGTTGATATTTTCAATGGTCTCCAACATTCATTCTTGTGTATCAAACCTGTGTCAATCAAATTAAACCTATCATGTCAAGTCTCTTTACCCTCAACATGATTTTATCTTCATCTCTACCTCTTTGGCTAATTAAAAAATAGGTTCATCTATAAAAAAATATTTACTTTTTTAATTTAAATTTTTAATAACACTATATACATGTAAACTCCTTCAATTAAAAAACCAAAATTTCATGAAATCATTGACATTGTGGTTGTTGATATACCTAATCTTATGGTTTGCTTTTAAGGACATTGTGGTTGTTGATATACCTAATCTTATGGCTTGCTTTTAAGTTGTGATTGTTCTAAGAAATTAAATGGATATTTTACCATAGACTGTTCATACCTTTAGTTACCATGTAATTGCAAACCATATCAGATAAAGGTATGTTGACGTGAGTGTTATACACCTAAGTTAACAAGGGAGCAATAGCCCAGACTGAGGCTCTTTAACAACTGAGGTCTTTTGGTATAACTATTCTCGACATGTTTATAGGCTATGTTAGCCTTGGACCTTTCTTCTTACGAAGGATTGAACCCAGAAGATACTAAATCTAACCTAATTTAATTGTTATCTTACACTAATCTACACTAAGTTATGATAAAATACTAAATTAAATCGTACTGTTCGCTAAACTAAAAAAATAAATTAGTACATATCTATTAACATGAACCAATATAAGCAGAAAGTTGAAAGTGTAAATGTGATATAAAAAAAAAAATCTAATTTATTAATTTCATTTAGAAATTAGAATTAGAATATATAATACAATATCTAAGTTACAACATCATACTATGATAAAAACATGTACAAAATTGTGTTACAAGAAGTGATAAAGACTAGATCATAATGAAACTAGTTCAAAATAAGAATGATGTATAAGTAAACTTGTAAAAGTATTCCTGCAATTATCTATTAGATAATTATCAATGTGAATAAAGAATAAACCAATAATTATAAACATACAAATTATTTTCTGTCATTAATAAACATAGCATAATCATGCTTACTTGAATATTTCACATTCAGAATGCATATAAAAGACTAACTAATCTTTGTATAATCTAATATTACTTGGCCAAGAGAAGTAACAAGGAGAAAATTATAATCGATTTTTTTTTATCAAATTCATATACTTCTATCTTTTGATCTATGGGTACAACCAACAAAACATTTGAAAGAAGAGATGGTATAATTTATCAATCAGTTACAATTATAATATTAATTCAATCTGCAATCCAAAGAAAAAAATTATGTAGATCTAAACATCTGTGACCCACCCATAGACAAGACACAAGTCATTGGAGAAGTGTATCAATCTGGTTGAATAATCACAAATTGAAATAACAGTTAATCAACAAAGAGACATGATAATATAACAATCTTTTATTTAAAAGATAAAATCATTAAACAAAGGAAATTTCTATCTTCTAAATCTTAGGAATGAAATCACAGAGGCATAAAGAATATATCAATGATACTATGGAACATAAAGATATAAGAAATAAACCGAGTCCAACCAAATCAATTATCTGTATAAGAAAAATAAAGTATCCCATGTTCATAAGTTTGACAACATTTCCTTACTCAGATTTCCCCCTCTTTCAGATCCCCTTTATAATCAAAATGAGAGATCTTTAATAATATTAGCCCCTTAACCTTTCCACATAAAACAAACTAAAAATTGTCTTCAAAATAAAGCAGTTATAGAAAATAAAACAAATAGCTGTGTTCCTAGGCCTCTCGGTTGAATGAAAAAATATAACTAAGACGTATGGCAGACATAACATATCATACACAGTTAAGGAGCACATAGTAATTGAAGGCATCCGTGGTCGTGATATCCAAGAAAACTCTCATGCCAACATGGAAAACTTGTTAAAGAGATAAACGAGGGACAATTATGTGCTCCAAACGAGGGACGATGAGCATATATTGTTTCTTCCAATAGATGTTAGCAATCATATCATCTGAACGAGGGTTTCCTAAAGAGGAATCATCACAATCAATAGTGTTGTTGTGACCATGAGAAACATCCTTTAAGTAAGGCTTATTTCTCTTAAAATATGGTTTGTGATTTGTTTCCAAGTCAATCAAGGAAACACTCTTAAGAGGACTCTTATGCTTGGTCCTTCGGGCTCTAAAAATATTTCTTTGTAACTATTTAACTTTAACCATATCATGTTCCTTTTTATGCATTTGGCCATTGTCCTATTCATGTGTAGGTTGAACAATTTGAGGTTTAGGCTGAGAAAATTCAACATAAGGTTTATGATTGTGATCTTTCGCTGCACTCTCGGTAATTCTAAGAGAACTTAGAATTTTAGACACTCTAACCTGGCTATCTTTTGAAGAAGGTGATCTTGGTGATTGAATGGATGCCTAGCACTCATTCTGGTATGGTTCCTCAATGAATGAGAGAGTTGAATCTACAGGAGAGGTATTCGGAGCCATGGTACTAGAGGACTAGATAGGGTCAAAGGCCAAGCATTGACCATAATTATTTCGGGCAAGAAAAGAATACCCACTATCACCATTCTGAGTTAAATGATATTTGACTAAGATGCAGATTATTCTATAGTGACAAAGAGATATTTTAGGGTTCTTATGATCAACTTCGTAAGCCCTAGACATTCTGGTCAATATCTTAAGAATATAATATGGGAGTTTAACTTTTAGACTCAAGAAAACCATAATAAGCCGAACATGATACATAAAAACAACACTGTACCAACCCTCACAAGTTATGTATCTATGAATTTAATACAACAGTTCATGCCATTTTGGTTTAAGGAATGAACTAGCATACCTTTAACTGAGTATTTGAAATCCTTGTTTGCCCACAGTTTCCTCCATGGAACGTTTTGAACATGAACAATTTTAGACCAACGTTCACCTTCAAGGAGTAAATATGTAAATACTGTCGAAAATTCGATACTAAGCTTGATTACCTGATTGCCTACAAATTATCTCCTTCCATTAAAGGAAATTGAAAAGGATTTGACTACTTCATCATTTTGTCCTCGAAGTAATTGGAAAAAATCCCACCAACCTACTCGATGGAATTGAGCCAAATATTCCTCATTTGCCTTAATGATTTCAACTCTAACAAGTTCGGCTCAAACCACTCGTGGCATATTTACAGAGGATAACTATAGGTTGGGATGAAATAGAGTTTGGGAAAAGAACACTAGACATGAAACCCTCGGTTACAGAACCTTCAGGGCCACAACGAGAAGGTCAAAATGAGGTGGTTTAGTGAAACCCTCTTGAGAAAAATTGGAAGATCAAATCAGGAGGTGTCAAGTACCAAGTTGTGATAGAGCCATAATGGCCTTGGAGTATAGGCAATGAATGACAATTATGAAATCATTAGCCACATAACAATTGGCATTTCGACAATTCAACACTTAAGACTCGAGCTTCCAGATCAACATGTGATTAGGCACAAAGCATAAAATATCAACCAAAATCGATACTTACCATACGTGTGAATCCATAAACAGATCACCAAGAATGATATATCCCATTTGAAATGAGTGGAACAATAATAAATGTGAATCAAAGTTGGATATGATATAGATAAATGATATGATAAAACATATACGATGCCACCATATAGGTTACAGACTTTAAGTTTGGAACATTGAATAAAAAATGACACGTTTAAGATCAAGCATCACATTAAAAAATAAAAATAAAGATATGAATGTATATGATAGTTTAGGAAAAATTAATGCATTTGCATTATAATGTAACTTAGGACTGGTACACAATCTATGATTCTGTAGTGGTCCTTAAAGTGTAATATTTTCTTATCATTAGGAGGGAGATGTTAGTTGACACTAATCATAGTGAAGAGGAAATAATCCTTATATCCCAATGAACATAAGAATAGGCCCTTTAGTGAATCATCATGTCACAAATAGGAAAATGTTAATCATAGAATAAATGCAAGATTCAAACTAATATAAATCAATTTAAGCGAAAATTAGTAAAAATAATTAAAATTAGGAGGGACTCTTTATTTTTCAACAAAAATGAAAGGGAGGGGTTGTCTTGCCAATGGAAACTGACTGGCAAACCAGATTTCTCTACGTGAAATAAAAAAAAAAGTAAAGGAATAAGCTGCAGATGCAATATAATCATGTATAAAATGTTGAAAAACAATTGCTTTTAGTTTAATCTACTAAATATTATACATGCCCATTCACTCCTTAAAATAGAAATAACTCCAATATACAAAAATTAAATTCAAACTAACTAATTTGTTTTTTTACAAAACTTACAGATAACATATTTGTAGGGATGAACAACAAATTGTAATTTTTGGCTAAATCATGTCTTTAATACTAGAAGTGGAGCCACTGTTACCACTAAGCACCCATAGCCTCGACAGGGTCACCTTTTAACCTAATGATTCACAAATGTCCCAAATATAAATCCATATTTTTATTTAATAATTTAATTAAAGATTGGTTCAAGATCATTATCCAAGCTTGGTAACCAGAGATTAATAATATCCCACATGAGAACTAATGGAAGTGAACATGATCACCCAAGATGGAATATGAGAACTAATAAAATAGCAAAGTCAAAATCACGATTTCAAGTCAAATGGTTACATTGTCATGTCTTTCTATTTTCTGCATGTAGCTAAAATGTAGCTTACATTGAGATACAAAATATAATTTATTGAGAGATATTTTTTTTAATTTTAACTGGGTTCCCCAAAAAAAAATTAGTGACGTCTCTTAACAGAGAGAGGAGGCACCCAGATGCGGGTGTTAATGTCTGATATGAAGCGTCATTACACCCCATGCTCAGTCCACATGGCCTCATGTCCTCGACAAGTGGTTTCCATGTGCTTCGAGATGGTTTTGGGTTCCAGTACCTCCAGGCGCATTAAAGGCCCATCAATACAGGGGCACTCTCAATGTTCAGCTGACATTGCATTTACCATGGCGCAAACATTCCTCTGTTCAGAAATGCGGGTTGGCACAGGTTTTGATAGTCTGGTTCAGGGCACGGTGAAGCCAGGAAGCCCTGCACGAAATCCACCCATCCTCGCAGACATTCCTCGCCCAAGCTTCATGGGGATTGTGAATATAGCCCAGACGAAGGTGCAGGCGATAACCCGGCAACAGGCTCTTCAAGGTAATTTCTATTACGGCATTTGTAGCAACAGCAGCAAGTACAGGCTAGTTAAGCTTAGTTTGCACAGCTTTGCAAAGGTTATCACGCTCTCAATGGCTCCTCGCGGTGGTCACAAGGTGCCTCGCAGAGGTGGTCATTCCAGTCAGACAAGCGGCACTAGACATAGCGGACAGCCCAGTCCGAAGCGAATTTCACCTTTAGCGTGTGCTTCGCCTCCCTCAGGTGCCTCGCCTCCTGCAGGTGCCTCGACGCATTCAGAGGATTTAGAAAACACAGTTCAGATAGCAACATTTCGCTATCGACGTCGAACGAACAAGCCAGTGGTTAAAGCCAGCATTACTGTAATCTTTGATGAGGAGGACGAAGAGGAGGAAAGCTGCAAAAATGATTTGGGGGAGAAGGCGCCCACCCCCTCAGAAAATTCCTCCAAGGCCAAGGATAACTCCTACAATCCAGAAGTACAGAGCAGAATTGAGGAGGATAGCACTGAAGATCACTTGGCAGAGCAGGAGGAAGCCGCAAGAGAACACAGCAGTCTCAAACGGAAAGAACCAATGGATTCTGCTGAAGGCATTCTGGAGGCTCATATGGATTCCCATTGTAGCAAGCTCACCCCCACTCAGAGTGGCTTGAAGAATGAGGAAGAGGAAGACTCTCTGGATTATGCTCTGTACCTCAAGCTGCCTCCTGGTTATGACTGCATCGAGGACGTTCCAGAAGGGGTGGAAGTAACTTGGGAGCGAGACCCGATTCAAGCAGCTGAAGAAAAGAAGAAGAGAGCGATGAATCGCGAAGCTGAGGTGAAGAATTCTAAAAGCAAATGATTACAGAAGTTTCTGGGGTAAGCCTGCCCTCAGGCGAAACTAATCTTTTTTGTCCTTTTGGTATGTCTAGGCTTTATGGTATGCAATCTTTGAAGTTTAGCTGCCTTGAATACTCGATCTATTGTAACAGAGCTCGGGGTCTGGTCTTCCTAGAGGTTTTTTGTCTGTCTCAGTCAAGTTTGATATGTCCAGGTTGGACAAGTTCCAGTTCAAGACATTCTTTTTTGGTTTTTTGTATTCTCTGGCTTATACAAGCAGAAATACTAGTTGTAATGAGAAAATCCATGACAGAGAACTGAACAATAGCTCTCAGAGGTGTATACCTCTTGTAAATATCTTTTTATCCTTTTTAATACATTAGCTTAGTCTTTACACAGAAAAAAAAACAGAGAGAGGAGGCCGACAAAAACGGAAGCAAGAAGGTTCTGCAAATGCATTAAGAAGACCGAGAAGAGATGGAGTTGGAATTAGTAACGCTAGGGATACGGCATGGAATTGCAGCCCAAAAAGAGTCTAGTCAACACGCCAATTTGACTATTTTCAAATCCGTTATTTTCGTCTAATACATGAACTCTGTTGGTTTCTTCGGTTGCTGTCGCTGTCGCTCCATGGAAGACTAATTAAATTCCACACTACAAAGCATCCGTCCACTCCACGTCGTGGACGGACTGATTAAGACTCACGACTTCGAAAAGTGGGGGTCAACGGAGTAACTTCTTGATAAAAAAATTATAGCGATTTTAAATATGACTTGCAGTCAACAGTCATTGGCTTTGACCTATTTGGCATGAAGTCAAACTTGCCATTTTTACATTTAGTTTTATATTTTTAAATTCAATTTTTTTTCCAAAAATGTCTAACTCTTTAGGTCATCTCTCATGGTTTCCACGTTCATTGGAGTTTTTGAGTTTCTTTTTAATGAAAAATTATTTCAAAAAATTTAACCTTATATTTCATTTTTATTGGTGGATTTTGGTAATGCAAGTAAATAAAAGTGTACTTTCGCAAATGAAAAATTAATTAATAAATGAATGAATGAATATCGAGATTACGGGGAAGGAGAGTGATGGTGGATGTGTCTAGTCTTTATAGTTGAGGAAACTATTTTGTTAAGGGAAGGGTTTTTTTAACTTGTAGCATTAGTTTATGGTAGTGGTTGCTTTTCTACTATAATACTATTATAATAGTATTGTTGAGGTAGGAAAATTCATTTCTTCTTATAGTGTCTATTTTCATGTAATTGCAATTTTAACTTAATATATGACCAAGTTAAATATGCAACATTATTTTATACATAAAACATGTTTATAACTAAAGTTTTATTCTTAATAGTCAATGGTCATTTAATGATATTCCCAAATACTTTTAAATAAGATAATGTAACTCTCATTTCTCCAATAGTTCACATAAACTGTTTCACTTCAATGAGTTCATGCAAACTCAAATTAATGTTTTCATGCAGACTGAAAGCATTTAACATAATACAATATAATATAAGGAGTCATACACAGAGCCTTTGGCAAATTTGTGTTTCCATCAACAAAGAAAAGTTGTGCATGCATAATTTCACAATCATACATTTCTCTCTTGGCCTGATTCCACTTCATTTGGCCATTTATTCTCATTTCCCGCAGGCTTACAATAAATAGAATTAAGAAATACAATATCTTTTCTAAATCCTAGCACTCCATAAATCACCCATAAATCACTCCATAAAGTAGATTTTCCTAAATCCTCAAGTCACTTCATAAATCAACTTTTTCTAAATTCTAAAATCACTCAATCTATCACTAGAATCTCTCACGTTTTCCAAGATGGATTTGTTTTTGCGTTATGGACAAAATATCACCTATCCATAGCTTTTCTAAAACTATGACTGATTAGTTCTAAAAATCATAAAATATACCAACTTGGAAAATAAAATTTATTTACATAGAAGAATAAAAAATCTTCTCAAAAATAAAGACCACATCTTAAAGTTTTTTCATATTGAAGACTTAATGGCTTGAGCTCTAATGCTCCTACATCAAACTCTCAAGGTAGAAAAATCTCATGACCTCCTCGTCATGTGTCATCAATTTCTAAACCCTGCAAGATCCGAAACTTTAGTTTGTAATTTGTCTTCCACTTCATTATGTTGTTGCTCCACTTCTTCAACTGTTGCTACCTTTGTCTCTCCATGTTTCCAAACTTTAAATTGCAACCTTCCTTTGGTTTGGTTGATGTATACTTGAGCAGTCAAATGTATCATATTGCTAACCACCTTCTTCCTTCTACAGTACCAATGTCTGGACACTCTCTTCATCAACATCCAAATCACATTAATTTCTTCATCCAAATATTTTCTTGGTTGCTAAAATCTTCTGTTGTCAGCTTACATTTCTTACATGCTCTCTTCCTCCATACTATTATTGTATGACACTCTGATATGTTGCTCTAAATCAGCTTGAACTATGTCAACAACCTCTATGCAGTCGCTTATATCTCTTGCTAGCCATTCCTCTAAATACGTCATCTCCTCCTCAAAATCCTTAAATACTAAATTTGAATGTTTTACTTGAGGTTTAACATTGTCCTTAGGAAATAGATTAACTTCTATTTCTTTAATTATCTTGTCATGTTCATCTTCAATTTATATGCTTGCATTCATAGAAAACTCATTAGTTTCATAAATATGAGATTCTTCAATCTCATCCACTGCAACATCCTCTTATTCACCAAGGATTGGTCCTTGTTCCGGTTCACAATAGTGCTCTTTTTCGGCCTCATACTGAACTTCTTTGAGTTCCCCTTCTTTCAACTAGGTTCTTATCATATGCCTCATCTTCTTCCGCAACTTTCTTGCAAACAATTCCTTAAACGACCATTTAACTTTCTTCTTAAAAATCCATCTACATTTCTGGTATTTAGCTTCTTGTTGTAGTAGCTTCACAAGAACATTCAATTGTGCCT